>JAOQML010000009.1:13844824-13854835 GCA_027568935.1 Erythroxylum urbanii | reverse complement strand
ATAAATAATAAGTTTCTTGATTTATTAGAAAAGATATATTTCTTGATTAAAATTTAAAAAGTGTTTTCATTTATTAATTAAGACAAATGGTCTTTCTTTAAAATTTTTAAATTTTTAAATTTATCAAGAAAAAATTGCCTAATTAATTGAGAAATCAATCTCTAAATAAATAGCATAAATGACTTTATTAATTAAATTAAAAATTTTATTTAATTGTGAAAGTAGTTTTCTTTTAATATTAGAATTTTTAATTAAGGAAAATAATTTCTAATTAAATTAAAAGTAGTTTTCTAATTGGATCAGAATGCATTACTTATATAATTTTGAAAATGGAGTTTTTCTAAGTTATAATAAGTAAAGCATAATTTATTGAAATTTTGTTTTCAATTAAATTTTGTTAAAGGAGTCGAGATAATTATAAATAACTTTTAGTTGTACTTGAAAATTGTTTCAAATCAAATTAGTTTTCTATTTGGAATAGGAACTTATTTTATTTAGGAACCAATGAATATAATCTAATTTAATTTTTCTAAGGAGTTGAAAATATTATTTTAGATTATAAAGATCGATAACTAGAATCAAATGAAGCTTGATATATTATGCATATAATTTGATTATATAAGTTGCATGTTTGAATATATGTTTGGTATATTATGCATGTTGAATTGTATGTTTAATATGTATGGTGTTTTACATGCAATTTTCTATTTGATGAGATTAACAAAGTTAAATTCCTTGTTAAAATATTAAGTCCACATTAAGAATGTGATTGCTACCTTCTACTCTTATAAGAATAAATTAAAGTTCTGTTTATTATTAGACTTGTTAAATAAACTTTAGGTCGCTTTAATCATAATATGTTTAGTCTTATAACAGTGAGTCTCACTAAACTAAATTTGTGTGATTTGGATGAGAAAACTCATAATCATATAATTTTAAAAGGTTAGCAATAACATGTAAGATATATTTTAGAAAGAGTTGTCACCTAACGAATCTAGGAGTCACAATAGATGTAATTAATAAATTTGCTATCTACCTAACTTAGCTTAGTTGATTTGTTAAATGGGATCATAGCCCACTAAAAATATTAGAATAATCTTTTTGAATAATAGTGAGGTTATTATTTCAAATAAAATAGTAGGAGTAACTAAAAACACGATTAAAGTCCTAATCTCATTTGGTTGTCATGATCACTTATTTTTCGTACGTTTATATTCTTATTTTGAGTGGAATTTACCTTGTTTAGTATAGTTGATACTAAGTTAGTAAACCAAATTTCATAGACAAAGGTTATGTTTGAGAAGAGTTATCAAAATTAGATAGAAAAGTTGTATATCTATTATGCAATTTGGCTATAATCCCTACTGAGGATTTGGTAACAAGGTTTTAAAGGTAAGTTAAAATCATATGGATAACAAAATATATTGACATTTTGAGTTGAGCAATGTCTCATAAACTTTGATGGCAATATGTAAGATGTACGACAACATCATGATAGTAAAATGCAATAGGTTGTGTAAAGTAGAGCTAAAAGGTGTAGTACCTTGATGAAAGTATTTCACCGAATTTAGCCTACTAAAAGCATAAATGTGGACATCAAATGATAATAGTTATCATTAGAAGAAATGCTTGCATGACTTTTCTTATCATGTTTATGGGTATTTGATACTAAATTTAGATTCAACATTACTATAATGTTTAAGATATGATAAGAAATAGATTGCTGAGTAAAAATAGTTGATCCATGTTTATGCAAATAGTTTGTACGTGTTGAATCAAAGGAGATTTATGCTCAACATAAGTGGCAAGCATACAAAGTTAGATAAACGAGACAATCATTTCATTCCATGTTGGTTAAATCAACATGATGAGAATCATAAAGTTACATACAAGGATATATGTATCCTTTTGATTATGAATCGTATGGATCTTACTAAGTTGAAGAACAACCAAATCAACCTTTAAGAAGGGATGATGATGGTATTAAATTGTTAAATTTATACATATGATGTCTCAGATTGAATAACAATTCATAAAAGGATGACACTTATATTTCATTAAATTACTAATGACTTTATATGGTATAGTCATATGCATTAAATGAAATACTAATTTAAAATTTTGAAAAGTTCAAATTATTTAAATCTAAATAGAATTAAGCATTAAGAATGTCGAAGCACTTTGATGAGATCGATTTGGTGGGTTTAAAATTTTTAATTATCTATAGGAATAAGATTCTCTGGTGAATACCTTCACAATAAAATTCTATAAGAGTATAGATTTTTATATGGAGGAAAATACAATACGAGATATTGTATGATGCAATATTATTTCTTCTATAGCTATGCCTAGTACAATAACTTACCTTTAATAGTTCCAATTAAATCAGTTATTTAAGATTTCATATTAGATATATATGAAACTTTAAGTCTTTGAAAAAGTCAAGTTAATGATTTAAGAATGTGTTGCTAATTGAAGCATGTATTATCCACAAAGTTTACAACTAAATTAAATAATAAAAGGTTCTAAGATATATAGAATGTTGGATATATTCTTACAGACCTATTAAACAAATTTTTTGTTTCAATAAACACTTATAAGAGAATGGTTCTCAAGATAAGCAGTAGGAGTAAAATGAAATTTGAAAGGTTTAAATCTAATGACAATACATCCAATTGGAATTAATGCCTTTGATGATACATTTGATGTATAGTTGAAAGGATATAAGACCCTAAAAGATTCACTTTTTTGGTGAATTCAAAGAGTTTTTTTAGAGATGAATGTGAATTTATCATATCTACATGAAGGTTAGTGGGAGTATAGTTGTCCTCTTTAGTGAGAGTATACGGAGACATATTGCTCACAAAGAAAAAAATCTAATTTTTAATTGTTGAAAATATAATTGTCCGAGAACAACTCTTGATAGATATCAAAAAGTAACAATTTAATTCTAGAAATTAAATATGTAGAGATAAATTGGAAGTTGTTTACCTATTCTAAGTCCAAGTACATAGACAATGTACTAAAGGTGTTTAGTATTTGAGATATATGATACTTATGAAGTATTAAAGATAGTCATTATTTTATGTATGAGTTGATATTTGAGTTCAAGCTTATATGGATATTAAGTTTAGAAGTAAATCCTAATTAAGGTCTATTTTTCTTAGAACAACATTATTTTAAGATTGGAAAGGTTCTAATGTAATAATGACTGCTAAGTAGGCCATAATACATTTTTCATTTAGTGAAAATTATTAATTGGATCAATAAGTTCTTTAATAAAATTAATATAGTCACTTGCATTGTTCAAGATAGGAATTTATTGTGGAATATTAGAGTCACTAGGTATGTAATAGGAGCCAACTCTCGTAAAAAATCTAAGGATGTATTTAGGCAATTGTTCTTAATTATGATGATAAATAAAATGAAAGTTATAAGGTTTAAGTAAGTTCTCTCTATAGAGAATCTTGTAGAATTATCTCATTAAGTCACTATCCTAGTAGCAACATGATTGTCATATGGTGATATGGTATAAGAAACTTAAACAACTGACATGCAAGTAGGAGATTGTTGGTTTATGCTATAGAGTCAATTGGTTGGTTGTAGTTTAGTGACAAAATAATTTAAAGGAGTTTTTTTATCTTGTACATATTTAGATGTATATGATAAAGTCCATGAGATAGTTATTCATTGCAAATGAAATTATGATAAGATTAAAATTATGAGATTTGCATTTATCTATTATCCGTAAATTATTCCTAATCATTGTTTTATTAATACTGAGCATTAATATAACACAAAAGGACTAGTACATATTATGTTTTTTTCTTATGAAGGAAGTAGTCGAACTCAGAGATACTTAAACAGACATGTAGGTGCTTGTTAGAGAACAAATTCACTGAATTGACCCCATATGAGAAATTCATTTGAAACATTACTTGTATGTCTATGAAAATTCTCATTGTAATAATTGTATAAGTGATTCGTTGACTGAGGTGTCCAAAGTTATCTTGTATAGAAATTATTACATTTTGATACTACTTATGACTTGTTCTAGTCAAGGATAGCTTAGTTATTAGTCATTGGATATAACGTGAACTATATGGAGGTAGTTAAGTGATTAAGATAGGATTTATCACTCTAAAGTAATTAAGGAGAATGTTTTGTTGTCTTCGAATAGTATTGAGTTGAGAAATTCTTGGTTAAGGTGGAATGATATATTGTAAATAGTTTACAAATGTCATTAACTGAATCAATAGCTAATGATAAAAAACTAATATAATTAGACTCAAAATAGAGTAAACATTAATTTCATATTCTATATCTAATCGAAACATTGTATGATAAAATGATTAAATTATATAAAAAATGATACACAGAAAGGCTAGTTAAAACCACTTTGACATTCATAAATATTTGAGTGGTCATAATGTATTGCTAGATGTCAATGTTGATATATGAATATAAATTGTTTAATAAGAGAATTAAAGATAAATTAAAGGAGTTTAATTTATTTAATCCTAAATATGATATTAGGTTATAATTTGTATCTATTGCCAATATATTTAAAAACCTAATGGGTCATACATAAAGAACATGTTAAAGAAAATAAAGATATTTTAATTAAGTTAGACTTGATTGTAAAGTTTGAGAAAATTTATGATTAAATATGAGTTATTTAATAAATAAAGATTAATATGAGATGTTAGATCTTATTTAGTCATAATTGATATTTAGTTAGAATTATTTGTAATTCTAATTCTAATTTAATTGAAATTATAATTTAATTTCAATTAAATTATTAAAATGTCAAAAACCTATTATAAATAGGCTTAAATTCTAATGGAGCTAGCACTCCTTGCTTAACCCTCTCCGCAACATTTTGAGAATTTTCTTAACTCATTTTATAGTTACCGTTAGAAGCCAAACACTTGTACGATTACGGTGGTTGAGATGAGCATGTTTTGGAAATGGTTTGAGGGATACGATAAGGATATGATCAAGCTTTGAAATAAGGTACGAATTATGATTCTTGATGTATTATGATTTATGTGTTAATTATTTTATAGAATTTAAGTGATATTAACTTTTGAGAAATCAAATGAAAAAGTTTCGTAATTATTCTTCTATGTGCGGAATAGGATCCTGACTCCGATTTCCCAACAAGTCCCCTCCTCACATGCATATTTTCAAGTGAAGGATCTTTTATGACTGAAAACAAAAGGCACCAAGGCAGTTCAAGTTTCCTTAATAGATTATGAATTTCTTACCACTATTAAAAAGCAATACTATAAATTATGTTTTCTTTCTTTTCCTAAGTTCTCTTTTTAACGTTTTAACTTGCCACTGTGGTTTTATTTCCTCCAAGCGTCTATGCGGTGTTTAATCTTTTCTAAAGTACAAGAACGAGAAGAAAAGAGTTTCTTAAAAAGAAGACAAAAAGAGGACTGTTGGATGGTTGGAACGTAGGTTGGTGAGCAGGTGTGAAGTCATGGTTTGGTTCTGTGAAAATAATTGATTCAAAACCTAACAAAAGTAAAATCCACCTCACTGTGTATTAATCTTTGGGCGATGCTCGTTTCGGACCTTGGCGTGTTCTACAGGTTTTGCGTACAGGCCGTTAGTTCTCTCGAAAAAGGTTGTTTCATTGTCTTCATTCTCTCCTTATTGCACATGTCTTCTTCCAACCTTATCCGCATTCTATCCCTTCCTTAAACCCTACTCATTCTCTTCCTTTAGTTCTTCCTTCTTTAACACCCTCTGAATCCCTTACTTGAAAACCCTTTCCCAAAAACTATCTATAATTTTGGCCTTTCATTATATATTAAAGTGCTTTGCAATCATTCATAACATTTCTTAGAGATGGCTGGCAAAATCTGCAAGATTCCTAGCTAACTCTGGCAACTTCATATACATCATCCATAACCCCCCTCCATACTCTCCAAAGTCCTTAAACTCTGACAAAATTCTCTTGCTTGAACATTCCTATTTCTACTTCACCATCTCTTTTACCTTTAAGATATCCAACTCTCTTACCTCATGTCTATTGATATCACTTAATCTAAGTACAAACACTTAATTCTTCACCACTGCTTCATTCCCTGACTCGTTAATCTCTATAACCTAAGTACCTCGGACCGTCTCCACTGCTTAAAACAAATAAATAAACTTCTATCCTTTGCCTCTCTAATAATCTCGACTTAAAACTCATGACTATCTATTCTTCAAATGCCCAATCTCCTTCCACATTTGGAACAAATGTGTCCAAAACTGCAAACTGTTTTAAACCCCTTCAATCTTATCTTAAGGGAATGAAAGAAAATTTAGAAAAACTTCAACTGGCTATCCAACCCTTATCTCTAGCATTCTCTCTCTCATCATGGAATCCTTACAAGTTAACTCTCTTAGATAATTTTGACTTTTCCCATAAAATTGGACAATATTTAATTGTATTTTTTTAGTTTTTAATAACTTATCGGTTAAGTTATGTAATTTGATTCAGATAAAGATATTAAAATGGTCCAATAAATGATCTAAATCAATGAGTTAAAATTCGGGTAGAAGATAGATTCTGATCAGTATGGACCGGACCCATATCGAGCCTGTAATGGGAAAATCCGATATGGAAGCTATATACAAAATTTAAGGTCTCCTACAGTTGCTCATATTATTTGTAAGCATAAAGATTCTCTAAACCGTTAAGAGAACTTAAGTTTTGAGAAAACTATAGAAAGATGTTGACCGCGTCCCGTGAGCGATTCCTGTGAAGATGGCGGTAGATTTGCGCTCGTTTCAGTTTTAGAAAGCTCGTTTGAAGTTATGGAACAGAAATCAGGTATTTTTTGCATTTCTTCATTTATTGCCCATTCACTTTCGATCCGAGATACGTAACTAAGGTATCGTTACGTGTTACACATAGTATCAGAGTGGAGATGTGATTGGGTGGGTAAAAATGAAGCTTTTTCAGTTTTTTCTCCATAAGATTTTTGAAGAGTTAACTTCAGTTTCTCAGTTTTTTCTTACGTTTTATTGCATGAAAGTAGTATACATATGTTTAGCCTTGAAAAACAAGTTGAAAACAAGCCCAAGAGCCAAAAAACCAGCCCGAAACATGCCAGAAATCACCATTTTCCAGCTGGACGAGAGAGAACATCGGGCACGTGTGGATGAACAATACCGCCAGTAGGACGGTAAGTCATACGCGGTCGACACGTGGGTGGATAGGAACGAGCCATGTGTCGGTGCGTGCGACGCATGCCTCTGTCGATAAGCACACGTGGGGGGCGTCTGGCGTGTATTAAAGACTCGTTGTAGAACACGTATCGTGCCCTCTCACGTGCAACTGACGTCATCGCAAGTGTCGACGGATGACGTCGGAGCTACAGTGCGCTAACGTCTGCTGACATCAGCGTGCTACAGTATTTAAAAAAACAAAAAAATTTAAATTTCCCGTAAGAGTGCCTCGGGATATTTTAGGTTAGTTTTCAGGTCTGAGAAATTCATGAAGTGATTTTTTCTATTTTTTGGATTTATTACATTAGTAATAAATTAAAGTTTAACTCTAGAAAAGGAATTAAGGTGTTCTGAATCCGATTTCGAGTAAATTCTCATACTTCGGACATCACATGAGGGAGATACTCAAGCTTTCATATCTCGGGTCTCATGTTTAGTGTTCGAGATCACATAATAGTTACTCAGAAAAGATTTAAAGACATTCTGAAGCCAATTTTGAGTGAATTTTTGTGTAACGAACTTCCTATAAAGGAGATACATGGGTTTTAGTGTCTCGGGTGATTAGTTCAGTGTCCAGTAATGCACGATAGTTGCTCTACTAAGATTTTTTTTACGAAAGTCTCAAAGGAAGTTTTCAGAAAATGTCTTCAGCTCGAATGTGTGACAATGAGATTGTGCATTTGGGTTTTTTCATTTATTGATGTTACGTTTTCACATACCATATGCTGATAAAGAATGTGAGGATAACATAAAGATGTATCCCTTGTGTTTGTAGACTTTTTGAATGTTGATGACGATGTAGTCACCACAGTGGCCTTTTGAGTCAGTATTTTGAATTGTTCTGCTTACACGTTAGGGGATATCTCTAGTCTCATGTTTGGTTATTCTATCAACAGGTGTTGGCCTTACATGAGATTTTGAGATGTACATAAAGGCATTAGATAGAAGAAAGTCGTTGCTTGAATGATCTATTCACCCACAGGTGGTAGTATCATGAGAGTTGACTATTTGTACTCTGATCGCTTTTATATGGAGGTCTAGTTGCATATATTATTTATTCAGCCCACAGGTATTTCATAATATATGTGACTAGATTTTCAATAAAGATACTGTTTGATGGCTTTGAGTATCGTTGTTATCTTACATTTATGCTAATTTAAATATTATCATTTTACAGTCACCTTTTCGGTCAACAATATTAGTGTCGCCATTAAAACCCTGACCAATTTCAATACAAAGAAGTGGACAGAGGATATATTGAATGCTATAGAGATAGCCGAGGTTGATATGGTCATACGGACGGATAGGCCATCTCCATCTACATCCATGAGCTCGAGAGCTCATAAAGCAGCCTATGAAGCTTAGGATCGGTCTAACATATTATGTCTTATGATCATTAAGAGATCCATACCTAACCATCTACTTAGTAGACTTCTGGACACAAACATAGCGAAGTAATTTCTTAGTAACGTCTCCCAGAGGTATACAGTCTCGCCTAATGTTGAGACAAGTGCCTTGATGAAAGAATTATTCTCCATGAGGTATACAGGAGAAGGGGGAGTAATAGAGTACATATCAAGAATGATTCATCTTCACAGTAGACTGAAGTTGTTGAATATTCCTCTTCCTGATGTCTTCATAGTTCACCAGACTTTAAATACACTCCCTCCAGAGTTTAGTAATCTGGTGATGACATATTATTCGCTGGATGAGGAATGGGACTTCAATGCTTTGATTGCCCATTACGTTACTGAGGAGAAG
This sequence comes from Erythroxylum urbanii, assembly GCA_027568935.1. Classification (NCBI taxonomy): domain Eukaryota; kingdom Viridiplantae; phylum Streptophyta; class Magnoliopsida; order Malpighiales; family Erythroxylaceae; genus Erythroxylum; species Erythroxylum urbanii. The sequence goes on along the minus strand of JAOQML010000009.1, from coordinate 13,845,841 downwards.
AAACTCAAGCTTGCTACTCCTACAGCCCTCGAAGCAATTAAAGGGAAAGCCCTATTAAATTCAAAAGTAGAAAGTCTAAATCTTCTCCACATACTGATACTAGTCAATCCAGTGTTGGTAAAGGTCCACATGACATAAAGAAACCAGTAGTATGAGGTTTAAAAGGAAAGATTTAGACTATTAGGTAACTCCTTGGATTATTAATTTATGAATCTAATTTGCGATAGTCGCATTAAGTACTTAGTGGCTATATAGTGGAACATTTGATCATGGTGTTTCCATAATATAGGAGTTCATATCCAGGATAAAGCCAAATAAAGGGAAGGACGAATTGATGGTTGACGGCAATGAAGAGGTGGATGAAATATTTGTAGGGGGAATGTATGAGCTGAACTTTGCTATAAGGTTCATTTTGTTTTTACACGACACATTTTAGATGTGATCTTTATATCAATTTTGGACAAAAAAGGTTAACTTTTTGTATTGAATGCTTCTGTTGTATAGTTGGTGTTTAATTCAAAACATAATGGTACAACTTTCTTGTCATATGATTTTTATAGAATGTGTCTTATCCCAAATTAGATATATGCTTCTTCATATCTTGCTAAACAAGTCATGAAAAGAAGGAACCTGATGAATGAAAAGTCATACATGGAGTGACATAAAATTTAAGCTATATTTATAGAGCTAGGGTTGAGAGAATGATTAAGGAAAGCATTCTCTAAATTCTGGACTATGATGATCTGGGAATATGTGTTCACAATTGCAAGGGTAAGTTGACTAATAAGGAAGAAGAAGGGTCAACTCATGTTTCTAGCTTGTTGAGTCAGATACATATGGATATCAGAAGACCTTATACAGTTGCATTGTGCAATTCCAAATATATTTTATCATTTGTTGATGATTATTCTCATTACAGTTATGTGTTCTTGCTTAAAAATTGAAGGTTGAGAACCAATTACGAAAATCCATTCAGAGTGTCAGATCTGATCGTAAAGGAGAATATCATGGCAAACA
>JAOQML010000009.1:13737721-13749652 GCA_027568935.1 Erythroxylum urbanii | reverse complement strand
ATGATGTAATCTGATAGAGATAGACGTGATCTCTAGGTAGATCAGTTTGAGTGGGATTAGGTAGTTCAGATTGAGTGAGATTCTGAATGTAACTTGACTCCCAAGTCAAGAGGCCTATACATAGCTCATTCGAGCTTTGCTCTCGAGGAGAGGAGTTCAGAGAGAGCATTCCTTGTATTCTTTTGAGGGAAAGTAATATAAATGTTGATTTTAGCCGTATCTCTGTTGTTCCTGTATTGCCTATCTTTTCGTATTGCTTTCTTAAGCATTGTTTCTTCGAGTGAGCGAGTGAAACACTTTGAGGGTCGTTAAAGGCTAAGTCTTGCTTAAGCGGATTAAATGAGACTGCCGTACAAAAGATATTAGCGATAGAATTCGGTGAAAGTTCGAGTCCCAAAGTGACCTTTGTATCAGATACCATGGCGGCCACTTACCTATATCTGGCTCAAACTTCAGATTGCACCCAGACTTCTGAGTTTCGTAAGGTCTTGCATTCCACCGAACACTTCCCGCAGCTGCAATGCCCATTGTTTACCCTTAAAACAAGAACCATTCGGAAGCGTTATTTTACTCAGTTTCAGGTGGCAAAACCCTTAATTTGCGAGTCCTGGACAAGTTTCCATTATTTATTGGGCGAAAAAAGATAAAAAGATTCACTCCCGAAGGATAACTGAAACACACTGTAATATACGGTAGAGAATTTTGTAAGTAGGAGAAGATATCGTGTAAAGACCCACCAAAGGAAAGACAAACCGAATCAACAGTTCTACTGCCACAAGAGTACTTGAGAAATAAGAACTAATTTCTGGAAGCCGTAAACTCCGAAGATTCCGTTTCCCTCAATGTCGCACACTTGGGAGCAAGCAACAGCAAAACAAAATTCGAGTCAGTTATACAGTCATTAAGTAGGATATAGCCTTGGTTCTCACGCCTATAATTTAAGTTCAACAAGGATGGCACATAGATCTACCAACTGTATCACTAGATCAGTTCTAAAAGTTTACTTTCTGCCACTATCAGGACTAGCATCGCCATATGAAACCAATCCCCCATGTCCAGATGATGAGCTTGATCTAGACCTGCTAATTGTTCTTCCCTGACGTTTTGGTGGCACCGCAACAGGAGATCTAGAAAGTGATGATTCACGACTCCTAGACCTTGAGCTTGATCTGGATCTTCCTTTGTTAAGAGGTCGCTGCTCATCAACACGGGGACCTAATCGAGATTTTAAACCATCACTTATGAGGGTGCGTTTATCTTGGCTCCGGCTTCGGCTTTGAGCCCTGCGTCGATAACTGCTAGGACTTCGGGAAACACTCTTACTTTGACTTCTTCTGTTTCCATATCTATCGTTAAAATGTACATTCATTGATTAAGCTTGGTCTGGTTTTGCAGAAACACAGGCAATCCATAAACGGAAACATAATATTAAGGTGCAATGAAAACTGCCCACCTAGCATAAGTTGACATCATGTACACTATTAGTAACAAAGGAATCATTTGACCTCGGGCGTGAAAAAGGCAAGTCAAGGAGCCTACCCAAATCATACCACAACAAAGCGACCAACTAAAAGACAAAACTTTGACATTCACTTTGATGTACCTAAGACACCATGCATTTAGGAGTATAGAGGGATGGAAGGAGCAAAAACCTGTGGGGACTTCTGCCTCTCGGTGAAGTTCTATAACGTCTATAAGGTGATCGCTCTTGATAACTTCTGTAGCTTGAATACCTTCAAAGAGGCAAAAGGGGATTCTGAGAGCTTGAAATTATTTCTATACATCAATTAAATCTCATTGGAATTACCTATTGTGACTCCTTTCATTATTATGTCTTCCACCATAATGGTAGGACCTCAAAGGTGATCGATCTGGAGAAGGGGTGCGATATCGACGTGCAAATGAATATTGTTCAGTGAAGCCACGACCTTTCCGAATGCGCTTGGGAACACCATTAGGGGATTGGCTTCTTGATAAATCACGACCGTGATGTTTATTAGAACGTTCAGGCACTCTTTGTGCAGAACTACCCATCGGACTTCCGCTGCGCCCTCTCAATCTTGTAGTCTGCGGAACCTGTTCAGGACTCAGACTGCTCCTACGGCTGTTGTTTGGCTTTCGTTTAGGGCTTGGCGAGACACTTCTGTTAATCATAAACGCACAGAAAGTATTAGAAATTCAGGATGAATGTATTAAATAATATCTATTAAGCAGATACCTTGAAGTGCTTGAGCCATTTGAATGAGAAGGCTTAACAGTGATTTTCTGTGATTTAGAATTTGCACCACTTCCATTGTTCAATTGCTTGCCATTTTTGGGAGATACCTCTCCTTCTTCTTGAGATGAGCTGGGCTCAATGTTCTTTAGCTTCTCCTCCCTTCTTGGTTCTTCAACAGCTTCTTTTGTTGACAGATGATTTGATAGTTTCTTTCCTACATATGAAATATCTAGATCAGTCTTATATTAAGTTTACAAAGCCTTTCAAAATTTGCTGCCTCAAACAGATTTATAAGGGTTTAGTTACCTAGAAGTCTTTGAATTCTGACTTTCCAAAAAGTTAAAGAACAATCAGGTGATACCATACATGAAAGGAAAATGTGCAATATCGGAAATGGTAACAATAGAAGTAATGTAAAAAGCACACCTTGATTCTGTCTCGTTTTATTATCAGCCTTAGTAGAGTTTTTGTTCCTATGAGTGCGGACACGGTCACCTTTTTCATGATCGGAATTGCTACTACTGCTAGCACTGTCAGTCTCTGAATCACTTGAACTATCAGAACTCCTACAAACAATCAGTTTACATCCAGTAAAAGGAAAAAATATACAGCAACAAGGATATAATATCGCATTTGAAACAAGTATAAACCAAACCATTTGGACTTCCGCCTTGAATGTGTATTATGCCGACCTCTCTTTCTCTTTCTTCTCCGTTCCTTCCATTTTATCCTGTGTTGCCACTTACCTCTTTTTATTGACCTCTTCTTCCCATGCCTTCCATCACCAGATGAACTAGAATCAGATAGAGAAGAGTCTGAATCTGATTCCGAAGGCGTATCAGATTCTGAGGATGATGAATCAGAATCAGAGCTAGATGACTCAGATGTAGAGTATCTCCTCCTTTTCTTTCTTGTATCTTTCTGGGATTTTTTTTGCCTTCCCCTAATTCTTCCATCAGCACAATCATCAGGAGAACCCTTCCCTAGTGTCTTCTTCTTTCCTGGAAAAAAGCAATGTCATATAAGCATGTATTCTCAAGTTAGAGTAGCAATGACGTATGAAGGATATAAAAAAGTTCCATGCAAATTCAAAATTCAAATGGAAATACTACCATCTGCTAGAAAATAAGAACTAAGTAAAATATAATAGATATGAACATTTCTATACTAATATCAAAGAAAAAGAAAATTTAAAAATAGCTTGAATGAAGCTTTGTTACTTTCAAGTTAGCAGCCCCAAGAAATCACATTTAGGATTTATAAGAAACTAGACATCACACCTAGTATCTAGTAAACACTCCTAAAATAGAAGAATCCCTGATAGATGAGAAAACCTCCAACTTTCACAAATTCATAACCTGAAAATTCTCACCACTCTCTCATAGTTGAAACACTCAGTCCTATATAGAGAATTTTGAGCTCTCAATCAAAATCCTACTTAAAGGATTTTAATTATTCCCTAAGTAACTTAAATCCTAAATCAATAAGGATAAACTATAAAAAAACATGTTTTAATTTCTATTAATAACTAAACTTAGTTTTTTTGGCATCAAATAAACTATCGCAGCAATTAGAAAAGGAAAACTTACATTTCCAATTTCTCATACTGTAAGCTTACCTTTATCGTTTCCAACAGGATTCTGAATTTTACTTTCAGAAGTTTCACCACAATCTACAATTTTTACAGACTGGACAGGTTTTCCATCACCTGACCCTACTTGCTCTATTTTCTTCACAACATCCATTCCCTTTATCACCTTCCCAAAGACAACATGCTTCCTGTAGCAAGTTCACAAATGAGATTCCATAAAAAATCAATAATGTCCTAGCTTTATCTTCGTAAAAAGAAAGTTTATAATGAAAATCATAGTAAAAAAGAACCAAATATATTTTAATGAACAAAAAATAAACAGCAGTCCAGTGTGCAAGCAGAACAATCAAAGATCAAATACCCATCAAGATGAGGTTGACGCTTGAAGGTAATGAAGAATTGTGAACCATTCGTGTTTGGACCACTATTTGCCATGGAGAGAAAACCAGGTCCATCATGCTTCTGCATGAAATTTTCATCTGGGAAGAGCAACATTAAACTTTCAAAATTATGTGAGAACAATCCATCAGGCAGGCACAAATGTAATCATGTTCAATAGATTTACCAGCAAATTTGCCTCCGTAAATACTTTCTCCACCAGTGCCTGCAAACCAATCAAAGGTTGTACTTACAAGTCAGGGCATGGGAATGCATGCAAAACCCAAAACTCAATTGATCAGTAGAACATCAAAATATATGGACCAAAAAGGTATACCATTTCCCTTAGAAAAGTCACCACCCTGCAATGTCATGACAGAATATCAACATATGTTTTTAGAAACAAAAAGAAAAACAACTTTCAACCATGCAAATATGGAAAGAACTACCAATGGCCTTGTGGCTCATTGGGAGAGGATGTCTGTAACATCCTCCGCTACCAGGGTTCAAATCCTTTTAGAGACAACAATTTACCAATTGAAAAAAAAAAAAAAGATGTTAATCACAAGTCCCCAACTTCAATATCTTATAAATCTTATCGAGTACAAAATTGAAATTATTAGAAACGCCAATAAGCTTCATATGTTTTACCCACTAAACAACGCATTCTACTAATCAGATATGCTAAAATTTCACCTCATGCCAACATATATGAAAAATATATTTATTTGCACAATTAAAACATAACAGAGAGACATGCTTGGTTTGGATAAGACTTGAGAAGAAGAAAAGATAATGGAAAGATGGAAATTAGTGTTATGTTTACCGGTGGGCCTTTAGTCAGAATTGATTTACCAAATTAATGGATGCAATATTTATTTACCACAGAAAGGCCAACTTTATGTGATTTAAGTAACACATATAAACAAGAAAATTGGCTCTCCCTAACAGACAAGCCACTTTGAATTAATGTCACAATAAAGAAGGAAAGCAAGGAAATAGCAATGGTAGCCCTTATGTCCTTCACCATCATGATCAAATGGGGCATGAATCACAACCAAGCAGACTGAATGAAAAAAGACATCTATATCACATATTATTTCACGACAAATTACATACTTGAGCCATGAACCCTCTAATTATCCGATGGAAAAAAGATCCTTTGTAGTGCAGAGGCTTTCCAGTAGTTTTTCCAATGCCGCTCTCTCCTACAGAGAACCAAAGCAATTAGCCATCAATCAAACCATGCACACAGCCCAGAAGCAATCATCTCCAATTATCAACTAAATTCAACATACCAGTGCAAAGCGCTCTAAAATTGTCTGCTGTCTTTGGAACGACATCAGCAAAAAGCTGCCAAATTTAAATTAACTAAGCTCATCTCTATGTCAATATTGAACAACAAACATCAGTTTTTTTCATCGCAAAAGCTCATCCTTAAATCAAGAACAGAGTTGGGTTTATGATATTGCATTACCTCAATAACGATTCTTTCAACAGGATCCCCATCAATGGAAACCTCCAAGAATACAAGAGGATTCTTTTTCTTGCTCATCTCTTGTTGCCTGTAAGTCTTCCGCAACACCTCAAATAACCTCCTAAAAACTTACCTACATCGTCCAACAACAAGTGTCATTTTCAGACCCAAAGTATCGAATCTACCCACAAGTGTGATTTCATCTTCAACAAAAACCACAAAACCCTAAACCCTAATTCTTCATTTCCAGCAAGAATGCACAACACATGGAGAGCTTCATTTGTTCCAAATCAGATGAATTTTCACGGAAGTGAAAAAAGAATCAACAAAAACTCAAAGTAAGCAAACCACCAATCGCAAACAGAAACCCTGGAAACCCATCCCACCTTTAAATGGTAAAATAAAGAGGGTCAACTACAAAATGTGAGCAAAGAAAAGCTAGTCGACGACTAATAGTACCTTGGCTGTGCGCGAGTTAGACCTAAGTGAACTGGGGAACCAAAAAAGACGGCGGCGGTGATGGCGACCGTTAGTCTCCGCTTAATAAAGGGTTTTGTGCTTCCACATTCTTCTCTTTAAAAGCGTTGGCCTTTACAGTTATTAAAGTAGGAAGAGGGTAGAATCTGAAGTATTGCGTCATTAAGTTTAGCAAACGTTTTAATAATTTCTTTGTCTGCCACGTTGGAACAATGGTCTCTTATTGGTACAATTAGTTAGCCTTTGATCTAAACCCGTGACTTCCTGTACACGATTCCAAGTTCTAGTTCTGTGGGCCTGAGGCCCGTGTCTTCGCTGATGGGTATTCAAAATGTAGAATTAGAGAAAGGAAATTTGAGATGAAAAAAAAAAAGATAGGCACGAGGGTGAAGATATTTATAAAAGAGAGTTAATAAAAATATTTATTTTTATCAAATATATTTGATTGAATAAATAATTTAATAATTAATATTTTAGTTAATAATGTTTATATTGCAACCACCTTTTCTATAAATAACAAAAATATTATTATTGAAATCCTAATTGATTTCAATTTTTAAGAAGTGGAAACATTGTATGAAATTTACTTTAGAAATGGTGGACAATTTTCTTTATTATAGTTTAGCATAAAGTTTAGAGAAATTGAGAACAACAAATGAAATATACAAGAACAACAATACTCAATATAAATCTCGCTGATACGTGAGGTTTTAAAAGAATTCAATAATACGCAGCTTTATTTCTAACTAATAAAAAGATTATTCCAAATAACAAATGAAATATAGAGGATTATTAATCATATAAGTACCATTATTGTTTGTTACACTATATTCTTATTTGTATCAATAAACTTACTAGATATATGTAATTGTATTAGATTTATGTCATATAAGACACAATTTTTTGATACGGTTTAATACTAAAATCTTTATAGAACAGAATGATAGACTTTCGTTCTTTTTGAACCAAATATTTTATAAAGCTCAACCATTTTAATTATTTTTTATAACAGATATAATATTAATATTGTTTAATGGAGATAATGTTGAAATTTTATTCATTTTGGATATCTATTAATCGTAATTTTCAAAAGATTCGGGTTAAAAATTAAAATACGATCTAGTATAATAAAGTGATATAATTAAGTAAATCGAAGTTTAATTAAAAAATAGTGCCTTATTAGTGTGGGTTAGATTCATATTAAACCTTTGATGGGAGGTCTAATAAGATTAATATAAATAATTGTCAGGTGTGATACAACTTGCTTTAAGTTTATTTAAAAAAAGGCGTAAAAAGATCTTGCTAATATTGTTTTAGGTAACTTTTATTAAGAACGGATGAAAGTTAAAGTTACTTGTTCAAAAGTTAAGGAGCTTACTTAAGGTCTTCAAATAGTTTGCTCAATCTGAAATGGATAGCAAAATATATGCATTTTTTGGTTAATTACAAAAAAAGTTAAACTTTCGTTAATTTTTTAATTATAGCGTAACTTTAAAAAGTAGCAATAAAATGTCTAAAATTTTAATTTTATTCAATTCTAGCTTAAATTTAAAAAAGAGACACAATTTTTCAATTTTTTCAATTCTAACATAATATTATCTATTATTCTCCGTATGCCTTCAACTATTTATTTTTTGTTTGTTATTTTAATATTGTTTTAGGTAATTTTATTATTGTTTTCCAAATGCCTTTAGCCGTTTGTTTAATGTTTGCTTTTTTAATATTATTTTGTGTAACTTTTATTAAAAACGGTTGAAAGTTAAAGTTACTTGTTCAAAAGTTACGGAGCTTAATTAAAGTCTTCAACAACTTAGCTCAATCTGAAATGGACAACAAAACATATACATTTTTGGGTTAATTAAAAAAAATTCAAACTTTAACCAATTTTTTAATTATAACTCAAACTTTAAAAAGTAGTAATAAAATGTCTAAATTTTTAATTTTTTTTAATCCTAGCCCGACGTTATCTGTTGTTCTCCCAATGCCTTCAGTCATTTGTTTTATGTCTGTTCTTCTGACGTCTCAAACTACTCTCATATTATAACGTATTGTTCCAGTAAACTCTTCGCTTTTAGTTTGTTCTCCTGATGCCCTTAGTGTAAAGGTGTCGAGGCTGTATAATATGAAAATCGAAAAATGATGGTGTTGAGAGAATAAACTGAAAATGAAGGAAAAATTTAAAATCAAAGCGTAAGTTTGTCGGAGTTGCGTAATCTAATTTAGGTCATTTTTAAACAACGATGTCATTTTAATTATGTAATTAAACGAAGTCGTTTCATTAATCTTTATTTGTTGTGTTAATTTTGGCTTACGTGTATTAATAGTAAAGGTTTTAAAAACACGTGGTAAATTACGTCAACAAACTTAATGGAAACCTTAACATCAGGTTATAATTAAAAAAAGTTGAAAATTTGAACAATTTATTGTTACTCTTTGAAGTTCAGACTATAATTAAAAAACATTAAAAGTTTAGGCAATATTTTATTGCTACTTTTTAATGTTCGAGTTTTAATTAAAAATTGACGAAAGTTTAGACTTTTTTTTTATAATTAACCCCTCATTTTTCACATTATCTATGTTTATATAAGCATAGTTGATCTTGAACCGATAAATAAAGTTCGTATTATATTTAACAATCTCATTCTCAACAAAAATTGCAAAACCGTAAACCTTTGTGTGTTATGAATGCACAATATATAGAGTGTTTCATTTGCTCAAAATTCGATGAATTTTCACTGAATTGATAAAAGAATCAACACAAATTTGAAGCAAACAAATTACCATTCACAAACCAAACTCCTAGAAATCCATAGTAAAATGAAGATGGTCAACTATAGAATTTGACCAAAGCAAAGCTTGTCGATGACTAGCATTGCCTCGGTTGTGCGCAAGCTAGTTCCCAAGTGAACTCGAGAATCAAAACTGACAACAACGATGACAGATGAAGATGGTGAGTAGTCGTTGAGGTTCTGCAATTCAAAGGGGTTCATGATTTAAGGTTTTGGGATTGATTTTTATGTATTGCCCTAATTGTTTGCATCTAATTATTAGTTATTTAATTTTATTTTGTTGTATTACAAAAAGTCTTATTTAATATTTATAATTTATAAATTATTAGGTATGTTTGTTTGTAATTAACATTTGTAATTTATTTTATCATTAATATTAAGTAACGCCTTTTAGTTCTTTGTAGATTTTATTTGTGATTGGAAAGTAAAAATCTAGGTCCCCTGATACAATTTTGGAACTTGCAAGTAGAGTGTATTTTAGCTAATGTTTAGATATAAAGATAGCTTCCAAGGTATAGTTCACCAATTAGGCAATAGGCGTTGAATCAAGCCAAACTGTTAGCTTCGTGGATGTGAATTATAGGAGAAGTTGGGAAGGTGAAGGTCAGCTTTCATTTCATTCTACACCAGCACAGGTTCACAGTTGGTGGAGTTGCTAAAGCTGAAATAAACAACTAGTTTGTATGGTAGGTATATGTTTCTCTTTGTCCTTGAATTTGCATTTACCAATTCATAACTTAGTATGACATAATTTTCGAAATCAGGCTGACAAAAATGAAAGTAGTCGCTTAAATCTTGTCCTATGTGTTGGTGTATGCCCTTGCAGCCAATTTTAGTTGTAATTTTAATTGTATAAAATTTGTTTTATTCAATAAAAAGGCATTCTTTTTTTCCCAACACTATGACCATTTACAAACATAATCCTGGGTTAAATCAGTATGCCATCATCATCATCCTTGCAAATTCCTCGTAACTAACCAGACCATCACCATCTAAATCAGCCTCTCTTATCATCTGTTCCGCCTCTTCATCTGTCAATCTCTCTCCTAGATTTATCATCACTTGTCTTAGCTGCAATGCAACACATACAATAAAATCATTAGTTGTCAGAAATGCGACACTATGCGAAAACATTTGTTGTTTCACCTTTTCCAATCAATATCTTTTACCTCATTTGCCGATATATATCCATCTTGGTTTCTGTCAAATACTTTGAAAGCTTCTTTGACCTCCTCTGCAACATTTTCCTGCAATCAGGAGTTGGATTAATTCCTGAATTTTGGAGACAAGACGCACAGGAACAATGCAAACACCTTCCTTTTCTTACCTTCACTTTTCTTCCCATGATATTCAAAAATTTCTCCACGTCTATCGTCCCGTTCCCATCATCAGCAATTTCACTCATCATGTCGCGAATTTCTTCCTTTGTGGGGTGTCCTTCCAATGATTGGATTACTGTTATCAGTTCTTCCATTGTAATAAGTCCTACATGTGTTCCGAACAACTTGGTCAATAAAACAATCTGCAACATATACCCATTCATGTTCTATATCATTTCATTTATACTTTCTGTCTCATACTGTCTCATACAAGTAGATTTGGGTGTTCAATGTTAACGAATGAAACTACGGACTTATCTTCCTGAGATTCTACTACTACAAACCGTACCAAAACTAGAAATCAATGAAAATGTCAATAGCAGAGCAGAGAGACCAAATAGGCAACATACCATCTGAGTCCCTGTCAATCAAACAGAAGGCTTCACGGAAATCCGCAATCCGGTCTTCAGTAAGAGAAGTTGCCATGCGTAAACTTCAGGAGAAGAAAGAAATATTGAAGTTTACTTAAGACAGGATGGAACTCATATAGGAGCAGGCATATTTAATGGCGCAGGGCGAAGAAGGAAATAGTCAAACACGCTTGCAAACTGACAAGTCCGTTCAAAATGTGGAAAATTTCTAGAATGCGACCCTTGAGAAAATGAAACTTCATAAACATAATGAATTGGAATTCCAACACCCTTTTGTTGCAACTTTAACGTCAACAATAGCATGACCATTCATTCTTTCCCCGTGTTGTTGGAAAAGCTGTCGATGGTTGATCGCCATATTTCTCAGACCTCGTCAAATGGTAAAAACTTTCACATGAAACAAAAAGCTGGCAAGTTTACAAGATGAGGGACATACATATTCACTTCAATTCATTAAAAACTTATTTTGTTTGATAAAATATTAGGATAAAACTGCATACTATTAGACTTTTTCAGACTCCGCACTTAATCGGGATTTCTAACTCAGCGTTGTTATTTCGTCTGAATTTTCAGACTCCATGATCGATTTATTTAATGAACCTGTGTGAGAACTAAATTATGCCAAAGTATCATAATTGTCAAACGCACAATTTTCATGCTCAGGATTTTCTATACCCTACAAGATAGAAATATACAGAAGCCTCTCTCCCATTTTATACATTACAAATTTGAAACTCTTAGTCAATTTTGGTTTATGATATCTCGTTAAAATACGGTGCAACCAACAAAAACTGGTGTTCACACATTGCATTTCTAATGACATTTCTCAGTTCCTACCAAAGCATTTCGATTGTTTTTACATTTACACATACTTAATAATCGTAGAACCATATAATTGACAAATTACAAAATAAAAGAATAATTAGAGAGTCAAGTAACATCAGTAATTAAAAAATTCAACCGATTTAGCCGATTCAATCATAAAAATCTTAAATTGTTTAACTTTTCAGTTCGATTTACTCTAACAACTTTTGTTATCAAAAAATTGATCAATTATTAATTAATCAGTAAATTTTTGTAAATTAATAAATTCTTATAAACTAAAATAAATCAATTAATTTTCATTTAACAACTTTTTTATTAAACTTTAAATTTTTCAATATGTAATGACAATTTTTTAATCATATTTCAAATTCTTTAATTTTATTTAATCTTTAACCAATTTTATGAGGGTTTAATTTCAGTTAAATC
>JAOQML010000009.1:13662273-13672831 GCA_027568935.1 Erythroxylum urbanii | reverse complement strand
CCAAAACACAGACGAAGCAATACAGAGGAAGATGACATCACCCAGAGGAAGCTGACGTCATCACAGACGAAGCAATACAGAAGAAGTTTGTTCACAGAAGAATCAAAACACAGACGAAGTAATATAGAGGAAGATAACGTCACCCAGAGGAAGCTGACGTCATCACAGAGGATACATCTTTACGGACGATACAGAAAATAGGAGAAGCAGAACATATCACCTTATGTGCCTATACAAATTCTATACATCATTTTCATTGCTATTATACCTCCAAGCATGACAACATCATCTATACTACTCCCTTTTTACCTCTAGAATACCAAACAACTCAAAAAGGCAAAACTCACATAAATACCGAAATCACAGGCTACTATTCATGCTTACATTTTTCTTTCTTCTGTATTTGCTTTTCAATTTACCCAACATCCAGAAACCTCATATCTATTCTCTGCACTGTGAACCCTCTCATGCATATACATACATATATATATATATATCCAACATGCTCATTTATACAATGAAAACAACATTACAATCACTTACTTGCTTAACAAGTACTCTAACACTGAAATAGAAGTCAATACCACAAAAGGCTGCTAAATCACTATTCGGTGATGAAGGTTAGGGAAGAGAATTACAATGTGGAGTGTTTCAGTGAAGAATGGAAACCATAGTAGATTCTTCCTAACTTAAACAACATAATACATGGGTCCATTCCATGTCCCTCACGTGTACTATTTATTTCCACTGACTCACCATTTGTCATAATCAAAAACTGTAGTGGATTCTTCCTAACTTAAACAATATAATACGTGGGTCCATTCTATGTCCCTCATGTGTACTATTTATCTTCACTGACTCATCATTTGCCATAATCACAATTTGTCATACATAATTCCATTTACCCGAAAATGCCAATGAAAGCATGTACAATCGTATGAATATGCCAAAACAATATGTAAGTCACAAATAACTTATGTCTAACGTGCATTTATCTTAAGTCACATAAATGTCTCATAAATAAATGTTCTAGCCGTATAGGTAACAGGATGTTACAATTTGAGCTCCATCATCATCAAGAAAAACTCTCATCACCCAAAACCTCATTTCACTGTAACCTCGCAACCACAATCATCTCTTAAAAAAGAAATTATTTAAAAAGTCCTCTCTGAAACTCCCATTTCCAAACCATCAACACTTCACAAGGATACCCAAATTCCCAATGTCCAACAACCTAAAGTTGAAGTTCTAGATTTAACCAAACAAAAGCGTAAAGAAGAGTTATAAGTAACAAAGAACACTCTAGAAATCTCTCAAGCCTCCAAGATATGTAGCAATGTCACTGATACTCTTTCGACAACAATAGCAACTACGACAACCACCACCACTGTGATAGAGATAAGAGAAGATGAGGTGATGAGCAAGAAGAGAGTCATCATATCACCCTTAAAAACACCAAGAAAGTGTCTTTACATCGGAGGAAGAGAGAAGGTTTCAAGGTCTCCCGCGAAATGAGAAAGGATAGTGGTGAGGAGGGAACTTTCTAGCCAGACGATGACAAGTACTAATCAACATAATGCAGGGACGCAACCAAGGTTAATGACGACTCGGTCTGCAAGTGGATTGGGAAGGCATTGTGTAGGAGGAAGCTCAAGGAAGTTGAGTGGTAGAGTTGCCAACAAATCAATCAGCACCAGAACAATGGCTAGTGGGGCGAAAATGGAGGATGGAAGTGACAACTTTCTATATGATGAACAACAACGACAACAAGTATGGAAGCAATAGCTATTTAGAGTAAAATTGGGACGTGTTGTTATTTGTATGAAAAAGGAAACTTGTTTTAAAAAGATACAAGAACGTCTTTTTTATGTTTCTATAAAGTTGTTGCAGTTTTTTTATTTTTAGAAACAAGAAATGACAACAATACTCAACCAAACACATTTTAATGATGAAAACTACAAGAAAAAAAGGGGAAAAAGTAGAACCAAACAGGCCCTTATAAATCCATTACAATCATTAACAACATCCTCACAACAAGTCCATACACCTTCTCCATACAATACTAAACAAAAACAAATGAGAGAAGAGAGAATAGAAGGCTTATGAGTTGAAGAACAAAACTGAAACTTGGTGTGGCAGTTTTGAGATCCTTTGAAATCACTTGATTCTTCTTGAAAATCTACCCAAAAATGAGTCTATCTTCCTCCTTTTGGTGTGTTGCACAACCCTCTTTCTTTTTTAGGGTTTAAAATGAGTTTTTATACCATTTTGGGTGCTTAAACCGACTTAGGATGCAAATGGAGCAAGCTAGAATTGCCAATTGGAAAGCTAGAAAATTCCATCGTCTACCTAGGTAATGATCGTGACTTATTGTTTTCCAGCCTTATTTTCTTCTTTTGTTTCTCCTTTGATACCTACAACAAGTTCACATGCAAGTAAGTTGATAATCAACAGAAATATGCCCCAAATCCTACCCAAATATTGACATACAACTATGCAAAATATATGTACATCAAAACATATGAAAAACATGCAAAACTTAAGTTTAAAAACCTTCATTTATAACCTAACATGCAATTTATCATATATAATTACATAAACATGCAAGTTATATGAAAATAATACAAAACCTAGCCTAAACATCCTAGTATGTATACTAAACATACACGTTATCACATAAAATAACTTAGACAATCCTATAACAAATATCACGTATCACGATAGAGCATAAGTGAATATCTTTTATTTAATATAAATGATTATCTTTGATAACCTTATATTTAGCCATGATTTTAGCCTTAATGTTAGTCATTATTTGGGCTTATATTTTGCATATACCCACACACTTTTAATCTTATAAATAGAGCAACAATAAAAATCCAAAGTAGGGCAACATTTCTCCTCAAAATATTTTGTTTACAGATATTTTCAAAGAGTAGTGTCCCCTTGAAATCTAGTAGAAATTTAAAATGATTTAAAGCAAATTTTATTTAAAATAAATTAATAATTGTTATATGTATGTACAACATTAGTTGTTTATAACGTATTGTTTACTTCAGCTTTCCTTATGCAAGTAAGACATAAATTCACATGAATTTACTTAACATCGATAACAATTAATTTCACATAAGGGATATTGTTACTCTTACGTGCAATGCACACATATTAGTAATTTAAGAAGATTTAAATATGCATATATGGTATCCTAGAGCAACCAAGGTTCAACAAATAATGTCCATGATCGACCATTAAACAGTAATTACTATTCTTGATGCTACGTGCAAGCTTTTATGTTTGAAATAACTGCACCAACTTTATTTGAGCAGAGAAAGCGAGAAAAATGTAAAAAGAGCTTGAGACACTAAATCCTGCTCAGGCTAATATGAACATGAAGAATCCAACAAAAAACATGGCATGCATTTGACAACCTTGATCTGTAAACATCCATAGCTCTCTAGGAATACCAGTTATACATGTGTGTCTTTTGTTTTGTTACAATGTCTTAGATTCCTATGAATAAAGAAGCATATCCTAATCACATCAATACTAAGTTTTATATAGACACAACATAGTAATAAATTATTTTATGCAGGTTACAAAGAACGAAACTCCTTTCACTTTTTCTTTTCCCTTTCTTTTTGGTATTTAATTGCAGCTTTTACTCTGTCACTTTGTTTAAGCAACGAGTGCTACTTTAAACTTAGATTAGTTTGTAGCAAAGTAATAGAATAAATGTAATCAGGATAAGATGATAAGATAGAATCTGAAAAGCACAAAAAGTTTGAGACACGAGAAATTTTGCCTCTGAAAACCCTAACAGCGATATAGTCCAAGCTGCTATTCATTCACCATTTCAAATGTAAAGGAGCAGTGCTTAACATGCATGGTGTAGGTTTGGTCCTGTCCAATGTTTATCAGACTCGTTCACGACTTACACTTAATAGAAGCGCAAGAGCTTTACTAAAGGTCAAGTTCTTTCAAATGCTACTCTATGGTCACATCAACGTGTACGAAACAACTCAATTAAATAAACTAGTTTAGTTAATTTTGGGTCTATTGTAAATACGATTAAACAAGAAATTTCAAAAGAATATTCAAATATGATACATGTCCAAGCTAAGCAAGATGTGAATTTACTCCTGATAACGTTGTCTTCTTCAATTTTATATAAGGCTAAATGTAATCTAAGGCTTTTAAATTTTATTTAGCTAAAACTACAATTTGAAACTTAACATTTACAACAAAATATAAAACAGATCCTCACGTTTTGAAACGTTTAAATTGAATTATAACATTTTAAAAATATTTAAAACAGACTATAATTAGATGAAAATTTTAACAAGATTAACTTATGGTCAATTAAATGCTACCTCAATACTGATGTGATATCATTTTTTATTTTAAAAAAAATGAGTCTAGTACTACACGAAAAGTCACATCTAGTCTAAAATATATAATAAATATAACTCAATTTTTAAAATGTATAAATATTGACCATTGTCACGAGAACTTCCTGTCTAAAATGCATAAATAATAAACTCACTGTTACGTGACGTTGGAATTTACTTTTTGATTAATTTAAAAAATAATTATGTTACTATGAGTCACTTTTTATTTAAAAATATGAAAACAATATTATATTACTAATGACATGACATTTAGTTTAAACAATTCAAAACTTTAAATTTTAAATAAAGATTTAAAATACACTTTTGACTAATTCTATTTCAAATAAAATACCCAAAATTAGTGTAATACTGATAGTTTTAGTGACTTCAAAATCCTATATTAACTAAAAGATGATTAATATTAATACTTCATGTCCTTTTAGGCATTACAATAACAAAAGGTGTCACCCACCCTTTGCCCATCTTATATGGCAGAATTCATGAATATGAACACTAGTGTAGCAACAAGACCTTTTGGATAGCAGATGAATGTTATTTACATTTGGAAACAATCAACACTTACTTCAGATTAATTAACTTGTGCGATTAATATAAATAGTAGGATAGGGTAAATTTTGTTAAAAGGCTTGATTACCACAACAGGGACCCAAAAGTTGAGATTGATACTTGCATTATTAGTTCACAAGGTCTTCCTCTATGTTGAAATGTTCAGTGTTTAACGAGCTATAACTCAATTAATCAATTCTCTCAGACACATTGTAAGAAGTACAAATAAAATTGCACCAGGTAATCCTTCAGCCAGCAAAAGAGAAAGGAGCAGTACACCAGTATCCATTTATATCTGTGAAGATTATTCAATCCTTGTCTCGTGAAACCATCAACAGGTGAGACTAACACATGATCTGTTCTTTTTTTTCCCTCTGACATATCCATATTCAGAGAAAGGAAGTTTAGATCATGCTGGCAGCTTCAGCTGCTACTGCTTCACGATCAACACTCAACAGTCAAAAGCTCATAAGCCAGCTCCATAAGACAAAGAGAGTGAGACAAACATTAAAAACAAAGAGCAAATCTGAATTGGGTATGAACTTATTTTGGAAAACAATGATAGAAGTGCATGTGTTTGTAGCTGCTACTGTGATGTATAGGCGTCGTGGGGTGGAAAAAGCTTTTGTCGAAAAGAACAGGCTAAAAGCAAATTGAAACAGTAGACGTGCAGATGCACGCTGTGGTCCATAGTAAAGACAAAAATAAATGTTGAATCAACATTCCCACGCCACCAACATGCAGGCAAAGATAGCGAGTCCTTCTAGATGTTAACCTTACGCTTCATCCATATATACATACATACATATATCTATACATTTATCTTTTTCACTCGGTGATGTTTGTACGTCGTGCATGAACCTAAAAATGCGTGCTAGACCACCATATCTTCTACTTGATTGCTAGGGGCCCATTTTTCATGGCCTGTTCTCAGATGCAAATGGAATAAGAAAATCCCATGATACCCATGGCAACAATATTATGGTCACGTCTCGCACTTTGCCTCTGCCGTGTCGATTCCTTGAGTGCTGCTTTTAGGTATTTTAGCTTTGCTTGTTGGCTTGTTGCTCTAGTGAATAGAGCATTACTGGTTTGTCTATAACTATATGCATAGTAATCTGGTTCACATGCCATTTGTCAGAAACTCGATTCCCTTGCATGCATCTGGTTGCTGGCAGTTGCATTCTTAAAAGAATAACCTAGACCTTTTTAATGAAAATGCATGTCACTAAAACACAAACCAATTTGGTAAGATTCTTAAATATGAAAACAATAGATGTATAAAGGATGATCAGAATAAAAATGGTAGAAAATCATCATTTCTAAATTAGAGTTCATTACGCAATTTGGCTGGAACAAGATTTTTTCTCTCTACAAAATGCATCCCTCTCTTTAGACAAAATCACCAAACTTTTTGAATGGGTGAATAAGTCACTGTATTATGCAGGAAAATGGCAGCTCATTCAATCGGCCCTTAACTCCATATATATCTTACTGGAGTTAAGCTCCCACATCTTTCTATCCCAAACCATCATCAAATCAATCGAAAGAATACTCAAGTTTTTATAGAGCTATCCGAATGGCTCATCTGACATGACAAAATTAAATGGTCTGACTTATGTTTACCAAAGGAGAAACATGAACTGAATTTATACCCCATCAAAACAACTAATCAAGCCACGACCTGTGATCGAATTAACCTCAAAACAACTAATCAAGCCACACGACGGTCGACCTGTGATCTAATTAACCTGGCTCAAAAACAAACCTGGCCAATTTTACCATTCCTACAAATCACATGCCCTTCATACAAGTTGATAAATCTTGTTCAATGTACTTGCTACATGACAAAATACAAAACCATCTCTTTTTTAAACGTTCCTTCAATAATGATATCTAAAAATATAACACCATGAAATATCAATGGCTCACCTCAAGGAGACTCTTATGGCAAGAAAAAAATCTCAAACATTTTACCATGAGTTCATCTAAAGAAGTTCTAAAAGCTACGCTTTAGGAATATCTCGTTGTACAATCTACACCAACATGACAATCCGACCATTATCGTTGAAGCTCAGGAGCATCTCATTAAGCACAACCTACACCAACATGACAAGCTGACCATCCTAGCTTCACTGCAACTCTAGCTTTCATACTATAAACCATTTCTGCGATGACTTCGCTTTTCTTCTTTATTTTCTTTACTTTGTTTTGAAACGATACCACAGATTGATGTCCTTACTCTTCTGTAGAATTTTATCTTACATTTATTAATTCAATTTCCCTTTTTTCAAAAAAATTTAGAATTGGGAGCAGAAACTCCCTTTAAAGTATCATCATTAAAGAAGTGTAATTTCTAACATGCTTTTTATACGTCTCGAGACTTTCAATAATAGGAAAACAAGTTAATCCAAGATTATTTGATCATTTACATTCCAATGATTAAGGGGCATTCACACTTTTCTAAAAAACCTTCCTAACATGTATTTTTGTTCCAGTAGGATCATGAAACAATCGTTGCAAGGGTAACGTATTAGTTATGATTAACTTGAAAACAACATTCAGATTGCCACTAGCTGGGATTCTGTTTCAGATGCTCCTTGCCTGCTTAGGGCCTATCAAGTCAAATCAACTCTGACTAAGACTATATGCTAATCAAGGAACTGTTACCCACGGATAAGTATTTAATTAGGCTTATGCTAATCAGACTCTTAATTAAAACTATAATATAATATTATCGCAGTTACATCAGAAGGGCCGTATAACATCGACATTTTTTATACACATTAAAGCATTGAAATTTAATTTTATATTACATATACACATCAGCTATTTTTTGCTCAAACAGTAATTCATTTCATGCCAATACTGATTCCTATACATCCAACTATTTTTAACCTTCAGGGATTTCCCATGTAAATAGGGTTTGGCTGAAGTGATCAAGCACGACGGAGAAAATGAAAATAGGAACCACCTGCAATAGTACAGTTTAGCACTTGAAAGTCATGTTCCCTGTTTAATTTTTCAGGTAAACAAATGTTTATCATTGAATTTCAGGGGTAACTTCATACCTACTTGCCGGAGCTTTTGAAAGTTAGAAACAGATTTATCATACTTCATGATATATTTATCATTCCCATGTGCAAGTGCAACTAGATACCGTTAACCAAGAGCACAGATCTTAAAATTAATCATTACTGCTCATGGCTTTTGGAGAGAAAAAAAAAGGAAAACCTGCAGAAACTGAAAACTGTGGATGCCTCGTTAGGTATCAACATCAGGTGTCGACGTAGATTTTGCAAATTAGAGCAAGAGGACGAGGCTTGATTTGTTTTGACACGCACCTTCTGCAATCAACACAACAATCCAATTCTGCAAAAGGCAAATTACAGTAAAAGCAGCATGAAATGGAAATGTTGGTAAACGAATGCCGGACAACATTTATAGAAACTGAGACTGAGGGATAGGAAAAGGAATATACTCAGCACGAATAGCTCATACGCGCTGGGCCGTTTTTATTTTTTCTTTCAGTCATCAGATATGAAGGATCAAAGGATCTTTTGGGTCCCCAAGTAGGAAGAAGTGAGGCTGCCACAGCATGACCTAGCTAAAGTCAGACCCTTTTTCGTTTGTATATACCCCTCTAACCGAAGCTAGATCACGCTGGCAGCTTCACTCTTTCCCTAGCGGACTTCAATAATGTAGGTCAGACATCAAGTCTTCATAACCACCGTGCTCTTACTGACTACTTCTACTTGTTACAGCCACAAAGCAAAGATACTAATTTATGAAAGAATATGATCTAGAAAGAAATTCACGCCATCGTCAACAACTACTACAAGAGGAAGAGATTAGAAAGAAGGATATGGGGTATGACTTTGAGCTACATATTTCTTAACGGGTGACAGAAACGTAATCAAACAAAATAGAAGATGACGACGAAGATGAAACTGGTTCTCTTCAGGGAAAAACAAAACGATGTAGTGACGACACGCACATTCAACGACAATTGTGAGGTGGCTGCAAGTGCAAATTTGACCTTGAAATAATAGGGAACAATAAGAACACAACCTCTGACGTACATAAATCACACGGCAAACAGATGGGGAAAAACCATACATATAAATAAGCTAACAAGAGTTTGAACACATAGAAGAGATGAAAGAAACCCTAGTACGATAGGAGGGTAAGAGTGGGATCGCACAGATACAGAAAGAGGAGACACAGAAGAAGAATCAAGCAAGGACATTACCCGATCTTGTGGAACAGTGAATTCATCATGCAGCCAGCTAAGAGAGAGAGAGAGAGGAGCAGATTGTAGCTGAGAAAGGCTATAGAAATAGATGCATCAATATCATCGTAGGAAAGGATAGGTATTAGGGTCACAGACCATGGAAATATAGGGCGGCATGGCAGGGACGGGTGGTCTGAGAACTCTGGTGCCCACCCCACAGTAGTAAACGTAGCCTTGTACAGTAGACGATCCATAGGTATCGTACCAGTACACTACAACCATTTGAAAGTATGACTGTTCCTACCCTCAGAAAGGCCCTGCAATTATTGGCTTCAAATGGTTTTAGTGTTTCGATGCATGTGTTGTTCTCATCTTGGATTATATGCCCTGTACCCTGCATATATTGCCTAACCATTAAGCTCATGTTCAGCTGTCAATTTCAATGTTGTATGTGATTAAATGCTTCCAGCATTTCGTTCATCGAGAAAATCTCTCTTGCTTCTCTTTTCTGATTTTGTCGCCCTTAACAGTCTAACTGTTCTATTTATGTTTACGATTGTGGTGCCAAAAAGCTCATCTAGATCATTACAAAAGCTGCATACAAGATAACAGGTTTTGCATGTATGATCTGTCAATCCCCCAAGCATCAGAATTGCGATCCCCTACCCACCTTCTCATCCGAATCACGCCTGTCATTGGTTTATTGCTCAAGAGAAAGGTGTGTGTTCGTGAACTTGGAAGGATTGATCTCAGACCATGAAACTATATTAAGGTACTGCTCAACTAGAAAATCAATCTGTTAAACCTTGGAGATGATTAGGCGATCGTAAATTTGAAGCTAATGAAGGTATTAGATTGTAGCTTATAAACCATAACTTACAGATCATAATTAATAAACCATAACTTACAGATCATAATTAATAGTTGCATGGTAATCAATAATTAGTAACAAGAGAATCCACCATGAATTGGTGCAACAGAAAGTAAATTAGATTATTTAACAAAAAAAAAGTAAATTAGATCTTTAGTAGGGACATTAGAATTTGGCTAGAGGACAAAAAGAACACCTTTAATTTCGATAATTTCAGAAAAAATTATATATATATATATCACAAGAGGTTAATTAAAATTAACAAATCACATGATTATATTTTTTTAAAAAATTAGGTTTATTATATTTATATTAAAAGTATAATAATAGGTATTATATAAAAGTAATTAATTTTAGGCAAGTGATCTAAATTGCACTATAATATTTTCGACAAATTTAAATAAATTTATTTCATTATTTGTCATATTTTATTAATGACTAATAATATAAATTAGGTATTTTATTGAATTTTACTTATTAATTAAGGTATTTGTAATA
>JAOQML010000009.1:13649064-13660261 GCA_027568935.1 Erythroxylum urbanii | reverse complement strand
TTGTAATTTGACATGGGCCCAAATGGCTAATAAAAGTTTCTGTTGATTACATTGTTCTGTATTAAATGGTTATAAAATAAAGTGAACCGTTTTAGTTAATGATTTTCTGTATTTTATGTTTGTGGTTTTAAAAAAAAAATACCAACTTTTGATTGTTTAGTGATGTGGCACACCACCCTCGCGGGACACGGACTCAGATATCACCATCGATATCGGATTCGGGTCCAGCGAGAGTGGGGTGTTACAGTTACAATCATGCTCTTGGTGTTTTCCTTTTTGTCACGATCGTACCCCTTTAGGCACGATCATGATAAAGGTCATGTAGCCCTATACACACCTGTCACGATTATGCATAAGAGAGTCAAGATACTAACTTGCTTAGTCTTATAACTTTTGTGCCCCTTGGCCAGTTCCACTCCTCGTACCCATTGATCCAAGTACTAAGCTCTACTTTGCTCTCATTCTTTAACTATCGAAAAACAAGTATGGAGTTATTACAGGATCACTATTTCGCTCATTCTCTTTATCCTTGTTTTTCAGTTACCTGATTTCCAACACTCACAAACACATCAAACACCTCGTGAAATATAAAATTAAAATTGAATTCAAGCTTTAAACTACACAAATACTTAAAATGTAAGCAAACACTCACAATAACATAATTCTAAGCCTACACATATGATAATCATTTAGTAAACACTTGAAAACACACTAATACACCTAGGAAAATATGGTGTGAAATATACCTATCAATAATCTCACAATTAAATTTTTGCTTATCCCCAAACAAAAACAAAAACACATAAGTACACGTTAATGCAACATGCAATAATGATACAATGACATCGAATCTTATGGAATCAATTTAACCACACACACCTATGGCACTTGTACACATACATTTATAATTAGTGATCAATCAAAAAGGTAACTATCACTAAGTATCATTTCATGAAAATTTTTGTTATTTTCAAAGATTGATAGGTTTTATTTATTGAAACATTATTTTTTTAATTTTCTTTGACGTTAACTTAGTCTTTTAACGCGAAGTCAAACAACTTGTCAAAAATTTCTCTTGGTTACTCAACTAGATCATGTTTTTTTTAATTATTTAGCTTAGTTAGAATGTTATTCTAGCCTTTTGCGTGAAGACAAACATTTTGTTGTGAATACCCCTGGTTACTCAACTATATCACATTCTCAACTGACTATTAGCTCTATTCTTAACCCATTTTTTAAAAAAAAAGGGCTAGCATAATAGTTATTTATTTAACATACTTTTATTATTTATTTAATTACTTAGCTTACCTCATCTCTTTTGTAGTCAATCATTCTTAAGAAAGGATATTGGTAATGCTAAACAATTCAGCTGAATTTTACATATAAATGTATACAACAAATTTCCTAAAGTGAACAAAACATATGTCATAGCCTAATTAATATGCATATTTATTCAAAGATCCTTAAAACACAAAATCATAAGTCAATATGTCTATGGAAAAGAATACTTGTTTATTCTATCTCCTTTAAATAGATAGTATACAATATTATAAAAGAAATTGCAAGAGATAAAATGGGAAACTAGATCAAATCCTAGATTAGATATATTATCTAACTAAATCCCTTAAATCAAGGGATTTTAAACTTGTTCTTCTAATCTATTTATAGCTAATGTATATCTTAACACTACCCCTCAAGCTGAGGAATAGATGTCTTCCATTCCCAGCTTGAATACAAGATCATGGAAACTCGAACTGTTCAGCCCCTTCGTTAGAATATCAACTACTTGATGTTCTAATGAAACATAAGACATACATACTAACCCTTCTTCCAATTTTTCTTTAATGAAATGTCTATCAATTTCAATATATTTTGTCCTATCATGTTGTATAGGATTATGAGTGATATTGATGGCTAGCTTATTGTCATAATAAAGTTTCATAGGGCAATCCCATTTGAGTTTCAAATCATTTAGAATACTCTTCAGCCATAATAGTTAATAGAATCCTTGAGCAATAGCCCTAAATTCCGATTCTGCATATGACCTTGCCACCACATTCAACTTCTTGCTCCTTCACGTTACCAAATTACCTCCAAGAAAAGTGTAACACCCTGTAGTAAATCTTCTATCCACTAGAGAACCTGCATAGTTAGCGTCGGTATAGACTTCTAGAGCAAGGGTATTATTTTTGTTGAACAAAATTCCTTTCCCTAAATTGCCTTTCAAGTAATGTAGCAATTTATAAACAACTTGAATATGAGGTTCTCTAGGATTGTGCATGAATTGACTGATTACACTCATCAAGTAAGCTATATCTGGCCGAGTGTAAGCAAGATATATGAGTCGACCAACCAATCTTCGATACATACTTTTATCAACAACTAATTCTTCTTTAGCTTCTCCCAACTATGGTTTGGATCCATAGGTGTAGAGACTGGTTTACACCCAATCTTCCCTATTTCTGTCAATAAATTATTCACATACTTTTGTGGGGATATGAAAATCCCTTGTGTAGAATATGCCACTTCAATACCGAGGAAGTACTTTAGTTTCCCCAGTTCCTTTATCTCAAACTCTTTTACTAGTCTTCGCTTTAATTCATGCTTCTCTTTATTGTCATTTCTAGTCACTATAATGTCATTTACATAAATTAGAAGAGCAGTAACTCCCCCTGCAGTTAAATTTTTAATGAAAAGAGTGTGGTCACCTTGGCTTTGTCTATACCTAGACTCCCTCGTGACCTTTGAAAATCTCCAAATCATGCTCTAGGAGATTGTTTTAACCGATAAAGGGCCTTCCTTAACTAGCATACTTTATTGCCGATGTCTCCCTCAAATCTTAGTGGGATGTTCATTTAGATTTCTTCATCTAAGTCTCGATGGAGAAATGTATTCTTAACATTATATTGTAAGAGCTACCAATTAAAGTGGCCATCTAATGATAAAAGAATTATCACGGTATTTATTTTTGCAACTGGAACAAAAGTCTCCTGATAGTCAATCCCATAAGTCTGAATATACCCTTTGACCACTAATTTGGGTTTAATCTCTCAAGAGATCCATCAGCCTTGTATTTTGGTGTGAAAATCCACTTACAGTCAACAATGTTTTTCCCTTCTAGTTTATCAACAATCTCCCATGTTCTATTGTTTTATAATGCACTCATCTCCTCCCTTATAGCACCCCCTATTCCCTTTTTTACAATGCCTTAGAAACTGTGTTAGGGATAGTAATGTTGTTTAAACTCACAATGAATTTTTGGTAGGCTGGTGATAAGCACTTGAGAGAGGCATAATGAGATAAAGGATAGAGTGGTCGCTTAGTACATTCTCTTACACCATTCCTAACAACAATGGGTTCAAAAATTATGTAAAGGTGAGTCAGATCTTACCATGATTACATTTTCATAATCGGAGTTGAATTCTTGGGCCTGTGCCAGTTTTGGAATGACCTTTTTCCTTAAATACACTAGACTAACACTGGTT
Organism: Erythroxylum urbanii; assembly: GCA_027568935.1. Taxonomy (NCBI): domain Eukaryota; kingdom Viridiplantae; phylum Streptophyta; class Magnoliopsida; order Malpighiales; family Erythroxylaceae; genus Erythroxylum; species Erythroxylum urbanii. The sequence continues at coordinate 13,656,776 of JAOQML010000009.1, read as the reverse complement.
AGGACACGGGATGACTTAAGTTCAGTAGTATCATTGGAAAACGTAGATGTAATTGGTTTAGAAGGCTCGGTTGTTTCAACAATACGAGCTAGAAGAGAAGGAATGTCAAGTGTTTTAAGTGGCTTGAAGGATTCATAAGTGATATCTTCTATCAGTGAAATCTCCCCCTGAAGAGAGGCCTTGGAGAAAAAAAAGGTGTATTTTCTGTGAAGGTGACATTTGTAGAGATAAAATTTTTTAGATGGCGGATTGTAACATTTGTATCTGTTGGACCGCATTTTTTTATTTTTTTATTTTATTTTATTTATTTATCTATTTATTCGTTGATTTCTTTTATTTATTTTCTTAAATTTTAGTCATTAATTTAACAAGCATGAATAAAAATTAGGGTTATTAATTAGAGATGTTAGAATTAAATTAGTGTAAAGGTCATAAGAGACAAAAGAAGGGGCAAAAGGGACATTACATTAAAAGAAGGGTAAAATTGGAAGAACAAGACAAATGAAGGGTAAAATTGAAAATCAGGACAAAATGTAGTCTTGAATAAGAAAGAAGAAGAAAATTGTGAGAAGAGAAAAAGAAGAGAGAAAAACGTGAGAAAGAAGAGAAAAGAAGAAGAAGAATCGTGGAAGCTAGGAGAAAGAAGAAGAAGGATAAGAAATCAACTTGTTTTAGGTAAGTTTCATCTTTCCTTCTTGTTTGGGTAGAAAAAACAAAAGGGATTAGAGAGAGAAATGGGTTAGTGTTGGAAGAAAGAAGAGAAGAAGAGAAACCTATTTGATTTTTTTCATGGATTTCTAAATTAGGTTTTAGTTTTCTAGCCTAGATATACTACGAGTAAGTTAAGTCTAGGCTCGATTTTTGTTTATTCTTGATTATTGAAGTTTTATGAATTTTCATTTGAATGTGGATTGAATGAGGAATTGGTTTGTTTTAGGGAACAAAGAAAACTCTATCCAAGATCAAGAGGAAAGGCACAATTGAGTTTGGACTTCCAACAAAATTAGGTAGGTAATATGTTCATAGTTTTTGTGATGATGAGCTGAAATTATTTGTTTGTTTGTGTGTTTAAATGCTTACTTTTACTCATTGTGAATGTGAGAAAAATGTTCTATGAATGTATATCATGTTGCTTTGTAAGAATTTTGCTGCTTTTATGTTAATGAAAAACAGAAAATTTAAGAAGCATGAAAGCATGAATATGTTATGAAATGTATGAGCATTAAAAATCTTACTTGTGTGGGCAAGAGAGATACCATTTCATTCATCTCGTGCACATTGGCCTTAAGCCTTCCCCCAGCTGCCCGTTTGTAGCATATGAGCTTCGAAAAGTGGACTCATTTTGTTCATGGTGTAAACTTCAATTTTTTCATTTTGTTTTATGGGACTCTCTCGAGCCATTATGTTTGTGCATTGTATCTTGAATTGTTGAGTATAAAGAATAATTGAGTTTCATGGTTTGATTATAAATTGATTTTGTGATATGAATTGTACGATGAAGTATTCATGTTTATGAAAAATTCTCAAAGTTAGAATATGAATGTTGTGATTTGTTGAAATTAAAATAATGCTATATATATGTATGTGCTTGATATGTGTGTGGTTCGTTATCACTGGCTATAAACACATTAGCCACTGAGCTTCCCAGCTCATCTTACAAATTTTTATGAAAGCATGTTACTAGTACGTCCTTGCAAAGTTTGGCAACTCCAAAAATTTCATATTTTTTGTAGCTAAGTTAGTTTGGATCATTTTTGGTAACTTTAGAAGCATATCAACATAAACATTTCTGATTGTATTTTGTAATTATGATACTAGTGTGGCTTCTAGTATGAAGATGTGAACCAATTTTGTTTTGTTGAAAAATGACAGTAGAAGTTGCAGAGATTCTCTGATATATATGTGTAAAATTTTTCTTTTCTGTTAAGTTATCATTATGGCTGGAAATGAGTTCATTGGCTGTGTAATGATTTTCTTTGATGGGTTTCCTTTAATTAAATTGTTTTTAAAAGGGGGTTTTGTATGTAAGAATTTAAATGTTAGATTCGGGTCTCTTGGTTGTAGATAATAGACATATATATATTGATACTAGGAAGAAGCGAGGAAAATAGGGATAAAATGTGGTCCGAAACTTTAAGGAATAAACTATATTATTCTAGGCAAAATTAGGCTAAGTGGTCTAAATAAAAGTTGTAGATTATTCTCTTAACTTTCTAATGGTATATAGTTGAAATTTTTGAAGTTCGGACGCAAAAAATATGGCCTTTATAAGATAACATCATTGGTATTAGTATAGATAGTAGCACAATTTTTTCACAGAAATAGAATTCTTTACTTAAACAATTAAACTGTATCGATATAGGTCTAATTAAGCAAAATTGTCTTCATGAAAGTTGTAGATCTTTCTCTTAGCTTTCCAATGATATAAAGTTTGAAATTTTTAAATTTCTGGATTGAAAGTTATGAAGATTGGAAGTTAGTATATGCGACTCATCTTTGTCTTTATATTCTCACAGGCATGAGTGAAGAGTCACGGCTGTGACTCTTCCTCTTCTGCATTTTGCTTTTAATTTCTTAATTCAAGTGTTATTCATTCACTTAACACCCAAATCAATTTATTTTATGCCCATTTTCATGTCATGATATTTTTAATTAAATTGTTAGGTATTGTTTTTACATCCCCAATTAATTTTATTTATTTAATATAATTATTATTAAATTATTTATCCGTTTATTTAGTATCTATTATTTTATTTTATTTGATTATTATTAGTTTATATTAAAAAAGAGGTTCCTCCATGACGTCTTTTAATTTATTTACATGTTAAGCTTATTCTAGGCCATTTATTTTAATTGTTTGTGTATTTATTTCGCTTCCACCAAGGAATTAAAATATTTTTTATTTTGATATTAATTTTATTTACGATTATTTTTATTTTAAAAGCACTCCAAAATTTTAGAGCCTTGTCGCCATTAAATAGGAATGGAGACCCGGAGTCAACATCTTTGGTATTAGAGCCCACAGTTTCTAAGGATTCCTAAGCTTAGAATATGTTATGTTATGAATTATTATGCTATGTGATAAATTGTTATTGTGTTAGATTGCTTGATTGCATTCAGCGACATGCATACACGAAGGACAAAACATTTAAAATGAAAATAAGCTAAACGTTAATATTTTATTGAAGGAGTAAAATGTTACCTCGTCGAAGAACACTTCGAGAGATTTTGCAAGGATCTGCTGCACCTGATTTTCCACTGAGAGAGGAGGGTACTGACGAATCCATAGCCCCAGTGACTGCTAAGGCAACTGTAGGGCATGATAGCGAGTTTTTTCCACCTCAGATGCCCGAACTATCTCTCCCTCAAACACAATTACCTAATCCGTTCGATCCCAGAATGTTTCAAGCCTTTGCTCAGGCTTTTGTGCAAGCGATGGGTCAGATGCCATCCACATCTACTCCAGTCCCATCTAAGAAAGGAAGACAATTTGATAAGCTGAGAAAGTATGGCGCCGTGGACTTTTGTGGAACAACTGATCCTGAGAAAGTTGAGACTTGGTTAAGGAAGATGAAAAGAATATTGGAACAGATGGATTGTGAAGATAAAGAAAAGATGATATATGCTGCGAGATTGCTACAGGGTGATGCCTTGCATTGGTGGGAAAGCATACCAGGGAGCCAGTTTAAGCAGCTAGTGTTAACATAGGGTTGATTTCCAAGCTGCATATAAGAAGAAGTATCTGTCTAAGGTGTACATTCAACAGAAGCAGAGGGAGTTTTTGAGCCTCACACAAAGGGAGATGACGGTGAGCAAGTATGAGCGCAGGTTTACCCAGTTATCCAAATATGCAGCCGAGCTGATAATGAATGAAGCAACTAAATGCCGACGATTTGAAACAAGATTGCATTTGGCCATCAGAGAAAAATTGGTAGTGTAGAATATTTTTGACTTTCAACAGTTAGTAGAGGCTGCCATGAGTATTGAAAATGTGGAGAACATAAAGAGTGCAGTGAATAGAAAGAGAAATGGAAGAGAACAACTAAATAGGGGAGGTAGGCCTGTGCTAAGAAAGAGTTTCAAGACTTTCCCTACACCGTCTGAGGTTCAAAGCAGCGGCTCAAGTAGACCCAAACTGACGAGAATTATTTCTCTTCAAGCCTCGACTATAAGAGGAGGCAGAAGAGGAGAGGGGAACAAGCCATCCTTTCCAAAATGTGATCATTGCGGCAAGCCATTCTTCTTCAGTTCCTCAAAACTCTTTTGACATTCTTTTGTCCATACAAACTTTTGATTCTTCCTTGTCAATTTTTTGAGTGGAGCTGCTATAATAGAAAAGCCTTATACAAATTGTCTGTAATAGCCAACTAATCCCAAGAAACTCCTCACTTCTGCTATATTTTTGGGTGCTTCCTATTTTACAACAGCTTCTATTTTTTGTGGATTCACATGTACTCTTTTTTCTGAAATGATGTGTCCAAGAAATGTCACTTCCTTTAGCCAAAATTCACATTTATCAAATTTGACATACAACTCTTTTTTTCTCAGTGTCTTCGAGGCAATCCTTAAATGTTTTTCATACTCCTTGTCGCTCTTAAAATAAACCAATATATCATCAATAAAGACTATGGTAAATTGGTCTAGGAAAGGCTTGAAGACCATGTTCATTAAATCCATGAAGGCTACAGGAGCATTAGTTAATCCAAAGGGCATAACCAAGAACTCAAAATGCCCATATTGTGTTTTGAAAGGAGTCTTTAATACATTGGCTTCCTTTATTCGCAATTGATGATAAACCGATCTCAAGTCTATCTTGGAGAAGACTTTTGTTCCTTGTAGTTGATCAAACAAATCATCTATGTGTGGGAGGAGATATCTATTCTTAATAGTAACATGATTGAGCTTTCTATAATCCACACTAATCCTCAAGGATCCATCTTTATTTTTAACAAAAAGAACTAGAGCTCTCCAAAGCGAAGAGCTAGACTAATAAAACCTTTCTCCAACAATTCTTCCAATTACTTTTTAAGTTCCTTCAATTCTGCTGGAGCCATTCTATAAGGTAGAATAGAGATTGGTGCAGTGCCTGGAAGAAGTTCTATGGTAAACTCGATCTCTCTATGTGGTGATAATCCTGATAATTCCTCTAGAAAGATATCTGGAAATTCCTTAACTACTATAATATTTTCTAACTTTTCTTCATCTGCTTTCATGTCCACCACATATGCTAAGTATGTTTCACTCCCCTTCTTCATCATTTTCTCTACTGTTAGAGTCAAAATAAATTTAGAAGGACTTGCTTTCTTATCTCCCACAAACACTGCCTTTTTGCCTTTTTCTAGCACAAACTCTATTATCTTCTGTTTACAGTTCAAGTTGGCACTATATTTTTCTAAGGTATCAATGCTCAAAATCACATCCAACCCTTTCATCTCTAATGACATTAAATCCATTATTAATTTTACCTTACCAATACATACTTCATACTCCCAATAAACATGACTAATAATAACATACTAGCCAATCTGAGTGCTAACCATCAAGGGACTAGCTAACGGACTCAAATTTCTATCATGCAAAATCATACTTGTAGAAATGAAAGAGTGAGTAGACTCCAGATCAATCAAAACAATAATGTCATCATGAAATAATTTAACCGTACCAGTCACAATTTCTGAAGCTGCTTCTGCCTCCTTCTTAGTCATTGCAAATACTATAGCTGGTGCTTGTCCCTTCGGTCTTCCTGGAGGATTTACCTTCTTGGCTACACTAGAATTACCCACTTAAGTTGCAGACTTAACTTCCACGGTCTCAGCCCTCTTTGAATCTTACCTCTGAGTTCTTATTTGTCTAGCATACTGTGGACACTCTCTGGCCATGTACCCTCTCTCTCCACAACTAAAGCAAGCTCCAGTCAGTCGATAGCACGCCCCTTTATGAAATTTACCGCAATGATCACATTTTGGAAAGGATGGCTTGTTCCCTCTCCTCTTCTGCCTCCTCCTGTAGTCGAGGCTTGAAAAGAAATAGTTCTCGTCGGTTTGGGTCTACTTGAGCCACTGCTTCCAACCTTAGACGGTGTAAGGACAGTCTTGACACTCTTTCCTAGCATAGGCATACTACCTCCTCTACTTAGTTGTTCTCTTCCCTTTCTCTTTCTATTCACTGCATTCTTTATGTTCTCCACATTTTCAATCCTCATGGCAGCCTCTACTAACTGTTGAAAATCACAAAAATTCTGCACTACCAATTTTTCTCTGATGGAGAAATTCAAATCTGTTTCAAATTGTCGGCACTTAGCTGCTTCACTTATTATTAGCTCGGCTGCATATCTAGATAATTGGGTAAACCTGTGCTCATACTTGTTCATTGTCATCTCCCTTTATGTGAGGTTCAAAAACTCCCTCTGCTTCTGTTGAATGTACACCTCAGACAGATACTTCTTCTTATAGGCAGCTTGGAAATCAACTCATGTTAACACTGACGACTTAAAACTGGCTCTCTGGTACGTTTCCCACCAATGCAAGGCATCATCCTATAGCAAGCTCGCAGCATACACCATCTTTTCTTCATCTTCACAATCCATCTGCTTCAATATTCTTTTCGTCTTCCTTAACCAAGTCTCAGCTTCCTCAGGGTCAATTATTCCTTAAATTCCACAGCGTCATACTTTCTCAGCTTATCAAATAGTCTTCCTTTCTTGGATGGGGTTAGAATAGACGTGGATGACATCTGACCCATTACTTGCACAAAAGCCTGAGCAAAGACTTGAAACATTCTGGGATCGAACGGATTAGGTACTTGTGTTTAAGGGAGAGATAGTTTGGGCATCTGAGGTGTAAAGAGCTCGCTATCTTGCCCTACAGTTGCCTCAGCAGTCGCTGAGGCTATGGATTCGTCAGTACCCTCCTCTCTTGGTGGAGAATTAAGTGCAGCAGATCCTTGCAAAATCCCTCGAAATGTTCTTCGACAAGGTGACATTTTACTCCTTCAATAAAAAATTAACATTTAGCTTATTTTCAGGGGTGTAGCACATGTAATTCTAGTCCTACGAGAGTAAAGTAGCGACGTGTCCATTCCTACCTATCAGGAATTCTTACAGAGCTGGGCTACATATCAGATATATCCTTCTCATTATCTTTTTATTTCCATCTTTTTTCATTATTATCTCATGTGCCTGTGGGTCTACCGGAAACAACCTCTCTACTATGTAGGGGTAAGGTTGCGTACAATTAGACCTCTCCAGACCTCGCGTTATTGCAAGATTCCAAACTGGGTGATAATGATGATGATGATGATGATGAAATGTTATATCCTTCGTATATGCATGTCACTTAATGCAATCAATCAATCTAACACAATAACAATTTATCACATAGCATAATAATTCATAACATAACATATTCTAAGTCTAGGAATCCTTAAAAAACGTGGGCTCTGATACCAAAGATGTTGGCCCCGAGTCTCCACCATTCCTATTTAATGGTGACAAGGCGTCAAAAATTTGGAGTGCTTTTAAAATAAAAATAATCATAAATAAAATTACTATCAAAACAAAAAAATTAATTCCTTGGCGGAAGCAAAATAAATACACAAACAATTAAAATAAATGGCCTAAAATAAGCTTGACATGTAAATAAATTAAAGACGTCATGGAAGAACCCCCTTTTAATATAAACTAATAATAATCAAATAAAATAAAATAATAGATA
>JAOQML010000009.1:13618822-13648964 GCA_027568935.1 Erythroxylum urbanii | reverse complement strand
ATCAAATAAAATAAAATAATAGATACTAAATAAATGGATAAATAATTTAATAATTATTATATTAAATAAATAAAATTAATTGGGGATGTAAAAACAATACCCAACAATTTAAAATATCATAGCATAAAAGTGGGCATAAAATAAATTGATTTAGGTATTAAGTGAATAAATAGCACTTGAATTAAGGAATTAAAAGCAAAATGCAGAAGAGGAAGAGTCACAACCGTGACTCTTTACTCACACCTGTGAGAAATAAAGACAAAGATGAGTCGTATATACTAACTTCCAAACTTCATAACTTTCAATCCAGAAATTTATAAATTTCAAACTTTATATTATTGAAAAGCTAAGAGAAATATCTACAACTTTCATAGAGATAATTTTGCCTAATTAGACCTATATCGATACAGTTTAATTGTTTAAGTAAAGAATTCTATTTTTGTCAAAAATTGTGCTACTACCTATACCAATACCAACGATGCTATTTTATAAAGGTCATATCTTTTGCGTCCGAATTTCAAAAATTTCAAACTTTATACTATTAGAAAACTAAGAGAATAATCTACAACTTTTATTTAGACCACTTCGCCTAATTCTGCCTAGAACAATACAGTTTATTCTTTAAAATTTCGGATCACATTTTATCCCTATTTTCCTCGCTTCTTCCCAATATCAATATATATATGTCTATTATCTACAACCAAGAGACCCGAATCCAACATTTAAATTCTTACATACAAAACTTACCTTCTAAAACAATTTAATTAAAGAAAATCCATCAAAGAAAATCTCACACAGCTAATGAACTCATTTCCAGTCATAATGACAACTTAACAGAAAAGAAAAATTTTACACATATATATCAGAGAATCTTTGCAACTTCTACCGTCATTTTTCAACAAAACAGAATTGGTTCACATCTTCGTACTTCATATCAGAAGCCACACCAGTATCATAATTACAAAATACAATTAGAAATGTTTATGCTGATATGCTTTTAAAGTTACAAAAAATGATCCAAACTAATTTAGCTACAAAAAATATGAAATTCTTGGAGTTGCCAAACTTTGCAAGGACACACTAGTAACATTCTTTCAGAAAAATTTGTGAGGTGAGCTGGGAAGTTCAGTGGCTAATATGTTTATAGCCAGTGATAACGAACCACACACACATCAAGCGCGAGCGCACACACACACACACATATATACATTTATATAACATTATTTTAATTTCAACAAATCACAACATTCACATTCTAACTTTGAGAATTTTTCATAAACATAGATACTTCATCTCACAAATCATATCACAAAATCAATTTATAATCAAATCATGAAACTCAATTATTCTTTATACTCAACAATTCAAGATACAGTGCACAAATATAATGGCTCGAGAGAGTCCTATAAAATAGAATGACGAAACTGAAGTTTACACCATGAACGAAATGAGTCCATTTTTTGGAGCTCATATGTCACAAGCGGGCAGCTGAGAGAAGGATTAAGGTCAACGTGCACGTGATGAACGAAACGGTATCTCTCTTGCCCACACAAGTAAGATTTTCAACGCTCATACATTTCATAACATATTCATGCTTCTCAAATTTTTTGTTTTTTATTAACACAAAAGCAGCGGAATTCTTACAAAACAACATGATATACATTCACAGAACATTTTTCCCACATTCAGAATGAGTAAAAGTAAGCATTTAAACACACAAACAAACAAATAATTTTAGCTCATCATCACAAAAATTATGAACATATTATCCACCTAATTTGGTTGGAAATTCAAACTCAATTATGCCTTTCCTCTTACTCTTGGATAAGGTTTTCTTTGTTCCCTAAAACAAACCAATTTCTCATTTAATCAACATTCAAATGTAAATTCATAAAACTTCAATAATCAAGAATAAATAAAAATCGAGCCTAGACTTAACTTACCCATAGTATATCTAGGCTAGAAAACTAAAACGTAATTTAGAAATTCATGAAAAAAATCAAATGTGTTTCTCTTCTTCTCTGCTTTCTTCCAACCCTAATCCATTTCTCTCTCTAATCCCTTTTGTTTTTTCTATCCAAACAAGAAGGAAAGATGAAACTTACCTCAAACAAGTTAGTTTCTCTTCCTTCTTCTTTCTTCTAGCTTCCACGATTCTTCTTCTTCTTTTCTCTTCTTTCTCACGTTTTTTTTCTCGTCTTTATCTCTTTTCTTCTTCTTCTTTCTTATTCAAGACTACATTTTGTCTTGATTTTCCAATTTTATCCTTTATTTGTCTTGTTCTTCTAATTTTGTCCTTCTTTTAATGTAATGTCCTTTTTGCCCCTTCTTTTATCTCTTATGACCATTACACTAATTTAATTATAACATCTCTAATTAATAACCCTAATTTCTATTCATGCTTGCTAAATTAATGACTAAATTCTAAGGAAATAAATAAAAGAAATCAATGAATAAATAGATAAATAAATAAAATAAAATAAAAAATAAAAAATTAGGGTCTAACAGTATCCCTTTTGAGTAGGTGAGTAACCGAGGAAAACACATTTGATGGCTCGGGGGTCGAGTAACCGAGGAAAACACATTTGATGGCTCGGGGGTCTAGTTTGTCTCTGTATTGTCTATAGATATGAACAAAGGCAGTGCACCCAAATACCCCAGGTGTAAGGCCACGTGATGTTCTGAAGTGTAGATAGAAACTACTGAGAACGTCTATGGGACTTTCGTTGTCTAACACATGTAAGGGAAGTCTATTTATCACATATATGGCAGTAAGAACTGCCTCTCCCCAATAGGAATTAAGGACATTCTCTTGAAAGAGTATGTCTTAGGTGGTGTTGAGTAAGTGCCCATTTTTTGTTGCAGCTACTCTGTTTTGTTGAGGTGTGTTAACACGATGAGTCATGTATAATGCCTTGTAATTGAAAGAAGGATGACAAAGTTTGGTTCAAGTAGTCGCTAGCATTGTCTGTACAAAAGCTTTTTATTTTGATCCCGAATTGGTTTTGAATCATTGAGTGGAAATTCGGTATAACAAGCCTAACATCAAATTTTTATTTAAGAAGAAAGAGCCATGTAACCCGAGTACAATCATCAATTAAGGATACAAACCAACGAGCCCCAAAAACATATGTTTTGCCAATTCACAAACATCAAAATGAAATTCAGAAGTATTAAATTCTTGGAACAAATGAGGAAACATGACCTTTAAAACCTTAAAAGATGGATGACCTAGGCGCAGGTGATACAACCATATGGCATCTTCATTTGAGGAACTAAGAAATGACAAAGACAAGTTGCTTTTAATTTTTCAAGGAAATTCAAGGTGGTAAAGACCATTTCTTTCCTTAGCAAGTCCAATCCTCCTCCCCGAGTCCTGATCCTGAAAAACACAATAAGAAAGAAAGAAAGTGGCATAATAATTAAGATAATGGGTAAGTTTTTGAATGGAAAGAAAGCTAGCCGACAATTTTGGTATATAGAGGACTTTTTTAAGAATAAGGGTAGGTGTGATGTGAACATCTTTGAACCTTGCAATAGTAGCCAAAGAGCCATTGGCTACTACAATCTTTTTGTTACTTGTGCATGGGGTATAAGTGTGGAAGAGTTAAGATGTGGGTGTCATATGGTTTGTAGCACCGGAGTCTATTATCCAAGAGTTAGTATAAGAAGTTTCTAAGGCAATCATGCAAAAAGGAAGTAGAGGTTTACCTGAAATAGCCAAAGAGCAAGCTTTAGAAGGTCGTTCAATAAACCCCAGCAAGCTTCTTAGCTTTTCAATTTCTTCACTATTAAACCCCCTGTTGCTAAATATTCATCAGTTTTGGACTGTTTTGTCACATGTGTTTGAGGCTTCTATTGTCCCCCACGACTTCCCCATTCTCAGCTTGGTGGCTTACCATATAGTTTCCAATAAGTTTCCTTTATGTGCCTTGATTTCTTACAGTAGGTGCACCGGAGATTGTCTTTATTCTCCTTCCCCTGGTTTTCTCTACCAGGATTTTTGGACAAATCATTATTTCCTTTCACCTGATAATCTGTTTTTGCTACCAAGGTTGACCTTTCCATAGTTTATAGTTCAAGCATAACACTCCTTCGACTTTCTTCTGCTCAAATCAATGAAATTGTCTTTTCTAGAAACAGTGTGTCCCATTTGCCAAGGATTTGGATCCTAGCCCGATTGAATTTAGGATTCAATCCGACCAACAAATCATAAACACGGTCTTTTGCAATGAAGTTCTTCAAGATGGTAGTATCCTCAGGGCATTTCATCTCAAAAACTCAATAATGGTCAACTTTTTGCCGCATATTCTATAGCAGAGTTGTATACTCAGTGACAGATTTATCTCCTTACTTAGTAGCTGCAGTTTTGACCTTGATCTCGTACACTTGAGCAACATCACAAGCCTTCGAGTATGTGCGACGAATGTAATCCCAAATCTCCTTTACAATGACCAAAAATATACACGTCACTGATCATGAGATCAATAGAATCCCACAGCCAGGACATTATCATGGAATCCTCCTCATCTCATGCTTCAAAATTGAGTTATCCTTTGTCAGTCTTGTTCCAAGAGATGACTAACCTTCCCTTTGCCCTTGAGATATATACAGATAAATTGAGACCATTTGAGGTAGTTTTTCCCTTAAGCCTATAGGAAGCCCGAATATTTTGCAAATCTCCAATTTTCTGATTAGAACTGAATTCTTCTGAAGGGTTAAAAGCAAAAGTTTGGGAGGTTGACATGATGAAGGGAAAAAATGAAGCAATTAAGGCTATCTAAACAAGAACCAAAGAAGCAAAGACAAGGAGGATTATAGCAATGAAGGCTGGAACAAACAAGAACATAACCAAAAAAGGGTTCGAATTATGCAGCAATGAAGGTTGCTTGGAAAACAAAATCCCAGAAAGAGAAACCCTAGAGCTCTGATACCATGTAGAAAAGAATACTTGTTTATTCTCTCCTTTAAATAGATAGTATATAGTATTATATAGGAAATTACAAGAGATAAAATAAGAAACTAGATCAGATCCTATATTAGATAAACTATCTAACTAATCCCTTAAATCAAGGGATCTTAAACTTATTCTTCTAATATATTTATAGCTAATGTATATCTAAACAATGCCTTTATAAATTAAATGAATATTTTCAAAGCTAAACTAATTCCATCAAATTTTTGTCATTGACACATTCACACATATGCAACAAAATGTTCACACAATGTCAACCTAACTAAAACTAACATAATATGATATGCAAAATTCACACAAATGAAATTCACAAACCTCCTCACACTTAGAGAATACATAGTCCCCAATGTGAGAAAACAAACAACACATATAAAGATAAATAACAAATAACAGAAAGTTTAGAGCAAGAAATTACTCATGGAGATGGAGTAGGCAATGGTATAGGTGAAGGAATTTGAACACCTTGAATAACAAAATATTTCTAAATCTTCTTTGTGTCGCATTGTTATCTTCGTTGTTCTTAAGCCATCTCTTTTATGTGTGCCTTCATGGTATTCATACGTTCCACCATAAGCTTGCTGTTTTTTTAAACCAAATTGAAGACTTTCTCCCAGCCTTCCTCTTCATCATCCTCCGTTTCTTCACTTGTCAAGACCTTAATTTGTTGCTAGCTTGTCCTATCCTGTATTTCACAGGAGCTTTGGAATCAATATCTCAAAGTTTTATGTGATTGACCACCAAGATCTCAGTTCACCTTAAGTGAGTATGTTTAAGAAATTTAGGAAAAAACAATAATCAGTCCCTCAATAGCTACACCCTAATGAACAGCAAGTGCGATAACAAAATATTCCATACCAAGATGGCTACTTTTCTTGCTAAGAGAAGTAGTTATAGTATGAAAAATATAAGTTGACGTACAAACTTTGACATTATTTTCTATTTACTAAAGAATGAGCAAGTCTTTAATAGAACATTTGTCACTTTCAGATTTATAAAAAATAATGACATATAAATTTATGTAGTAACATATACTCAAGACTAAGAATGACACATTTTTAACAACAAAGTTGTCTAATCCCATTAATTGCTTCAAATACCTCTTAAACACGAAAATCGTGTTTTTCAATTATGTTCAACTAGTAGAGTTACAGCAAACTCCTATCAGTTAGAAGCCCCATAAATTACTAGCATTGCCTATTAATCAGCTGCAAAAGTTGACAGCTTCAGGAGAAGGCTGGTAAATGGAACAGAGAAAGGAATACTTTCCCATAGGAACAGAATTCCAATGAGCTTAGGCAATGAGAACATACCCAAAGGGCCCTATAGAAGCCAAATTTTCAGGCAAAAAGAGTTCCTAATCACCAGAAATCTCCACAGGAACAGATCCCACCATTAAAATGATGAAATCTGTTGGCATCCCTCATAACCAGTTTTCTACCAAAGAACTTAGAAACTAGCTTGTAGAAATTATGGCAGTCGCCACAAACTCGGAGGTTCTTCGAAATTCTAATTGTGCTTCCATCAGCAGTAGCCAATAGACCATATGTAATTGCTAATCTTTCACTATGCCCATAAAGCATCTGAACTTTTTCTTCTTCTGGTACATTATGTAAAACAAACTTGGTATCTGCTACATAACCTCCTTCTCTCTTCAACTTCTCAGTAATTTGACCTAGTTTTTGGTAGATCTTAGATGATTCTGGGTGAGACTTGTCTCTGGCAAGAAATGTGTGAACTTGATTTCCAACTTCAATCCAACTACACCCAGGGTTTTTCTTCAACCCACTTCCCTTCATTCTTAATCTTACATCTTCTACATCTTCCCACTTACCACGGGCAGCAAAAACATTGGATACAAGAACATAATTTCCGGCATTATCCAGGTTCGACTCCAACAGCTTCCGTGCTGCGATTTCTCCTAGTTCTCTATTTGAGTGAACACGGCAAGCTCCAAGGAGAGCACACCAAATTTCAGCTGTAGGTGCAATCCTCATGCTTTTCACAAAGTGATATGCATCCTCCAAGTGATTTGCACGGCCAAGAAGATCAACTAAACAGACATAATGTTCAGGCCATGGCTCCAGCTGATATTTTGACTTCATAATTTGTATAAATCTTTTACCATCATGAGTTAGTCCTGAATGACTGCATGCATAAAGAAGTGCTAGAAAAGTAATATGGTCAGGACTCACACTTTGCTCCTCCATTTTGTAAAATAATTCAATAGCTTCTTTGCCATGCCCATGCAATCCATACGCATTGATCATGGTTGTCCACAAAAGAAGGCTTTTAGATCTGGTAGTAGTGAAAATCTTACATGCTTCCTCTAAGTTTCCACAACGAGCATACATATCCACAAGAGCATTTGATAGGGAATCATCGAATATCAAACCTTTTCGAACTATATAACCATGAATCTCTTTACCTTTTCTCATGGTAGACAAACTTGAAGTAGAAGAGAGTAAGCTCAGTAGAGTTATTGAATCAGGCTCAATGCCATTATCTATCATTGTATAAAAGACTTCGAGCGCTTCAATTGCCAACCCATTATGGACATAAGATGATATCATGCTCGTCCAAGAGACAACATCCTTACATTCAATAGACTCAAAAATTCGAGCTGCATAATTGATATTTCCACACTCTCCATATGCATCTACAATCGAGTTTTGTAGCACGAGATCACATAGACCATGCCTTATGCTGAAACCGTGAATCTCTTTTACTTTTAGGAAGCACTTCAATCCACTGCAAGCTAACAAGATGCTTCCAATCATGTTTGCATCTAACTCCATCCCGTTAATCAACACTTGCCTTGATAATTCTAAGGCCTCTATATAACAATCATTTCTAGCATAACCAGCTATAATAGTGGTCCAAGAAATGAAATCTTTACAAGTAATCTTAGCAAAAGCATGGCCTGCATAAGTCATACAACAACATTTCGCATACATATCTATGATTGTATTCCCAACCTGCGAATTTGAATCAAGCCCAATCTTTATTGTATAAGCATGGATTTCCTTTCCATTCAATAAATAACCCAATCTACCTGATGCTGCAATGATGCTTATTAGAGAAACCTGGTCCGGATTTAGACCAGCTTCTTGCATTTTATAGAAGAATTGTAAAGCTTCAAAAAATAAACCATGTTGAATGAATCCCGTGAGCAAGGAATTCCATGTGACATCATCCTTCTTGTGCAATTTATAGAAAATTACCGCAGCCTCCCTCATTTTTCCAATTCTCACGTACATGGATATTAAAGCATTGTGTACATAAACATCGTTAAGTTGATTTGATTTCAAAATAGAAGCATGAATCTCCATACCCAGTTCCCTAAAAGAAGAATCCTTGCAAGCTTGAAGAGCAGCAACATAAGTGTAGGTGTTTGGCAGAAAACCTGTATTTCGCATTTCCCTAAACAGTCTCAACGCCTCGATACTTGGCCCATTAATTGCAAACGCAGAAATTACAGAATTCCATGACACAACGTCACTTCTTTCATTCATTCCTTCAAAAATCTTCCTTGCTCGGTCAATATCATTGCACTTGGCATACATGGCAACAAGAGAATTAGAAACAAACACTGAAGAATCATACCCACATTTAATCGCAAGACCATGAATCTCAGACCCACAGTGAATGTCTTCAACAGCACCACAAGCCTTGAGGACACAAGGAAAGGTACAAGAATCAAAAGGAACACCGAAAACCCGCATCCGCCTGTACAATTCAAGAGCTCTTAAAGGCTCTTCATTAGAAGCATAAGCACCGATCATGGAGTTCCAAGTGAAAACATTTCTTTCGAACATTTCTTCAAACACCTTCTCCGCGTCCGAGATTGACCCGCATTTCCCATACATTAACACAAGCTTAGTACTTAGAAACACTGAACTAGAAACAACGTTATGCTTTATCATATGGGCATGGATTTGTCGGCCTCGTGACGCAGCTTTACTGATCGCACAAAGCTCAAGCAACGGTGCGTAAACATCGTCCGAGTCAAGCAGATACAAGTTACTTGTGTCTGAGAACAAAGCAGTAAATGAGCGAAAGGCCTCTTGGAGATTTCCTTTAAGAGAAGGAAATGTGAATTTGAGGACCGTGGAGGGTTTAGGGTTAGTGGTTGCACGGGTTTGGATGGGTTGAGTGAGAGTGGGAATAATGGAGGAACAAGGAAGTAGTGACATGAGAGGTGTTGACTGGATAAGCTCACAAGCAGTCTCGTTCTAGACATGTAAAATTAACTCAAAGAACCATTTCTGAATCTATTAAAAGAAAATGTCAGCTTTGACTAGAGCATTCATGATCCTTGATTGACAACATAATTAAAAAACTGTTAACAAATTAACTGTACCTAGTCCAAACGTAGACAGAATGATGAATTCTCTAGCCACATTCTCTTCTATACAGCTTTCATTAGGAACTGTTAGTAAGCTCAATCTATGTACATGCGCATAAAAACAATGGATGATCTCAATTCTCATGTAAAACTAAATAACTGTGTCAACACCAAGCACCTAAAAAATACAAAAGTATCGCCTTTGACGTTTGCCTTTACAAACCGCCTCTGACCACCCAAGATTCCCAACTTAACTTTGGTTGTTTCGTTGTTTCGATGTTTGGTCTTCCATGCTCTCCTGGTTCAACAGCTCGCCAGCACTGTTTGTCTGCCTTTCCCACTTCAACGTATCATGAAGTTTTGATCCTTTTCCGTTGCCAGGGACAAACTGACATATCCCACTAAGGGCGAGTTTTCACATAAAACACTAACATAAACATTATTTCCCATGTTCACCCATGATTAAACGAAGCCTTCAAACTCTCATCTGCTAGTGTCCAGGAGAGCAGATGGCCACCAGAATCCCCAGTTAGGAACTGCTTCAGGTCACTGCTAAGATGAAGTGCAGTAACTGGATGCTTATGACACTTCAATATCTTCTGGAGTACTAACCTGTACTCTGGTACCTTGTTACCTAAATTCAGTACGCCTGACAAACTGCTGGTTGATTTATTCAAAGCACTCTCTTGAGTAGACACATGAACCATTTGCCACACCTTTACAGCCCCACTCTGGTGACCTGTTACATACCAGTTTGTGTCCAGCCAGTCTGAAAAAGTGCAGGTTGTCACTGAGAGAATGGAATCAGATGGCAGCTGCGATGTATTAATCAATGCAAGACAATCCCCATTAATGCTCCAAATAGCAAGCAGAATTCCAGCAGCTGTCACAATCTCCCCAGTCAAATCATTGACATAAATTGCAGAAACTGGCACTGGGAACTCTGGTAGTTGCCTGATGAAAGACAAGGAGCTGAGGTCCCACAAAATGACAGTGCAATCATCAGACCCACTCACAACCAGCATGTACGGTTGGCTTACATGAAGACATGTGATTTTGGCAGTGTGCCCACAGAGTGCCTTTTCCAACTGCAAGCGTCGTGAGGCACGGGAGTTATCATTGCTAATTCTCCAAACACAAAGTAAGCCATCATCACCCCCTGTAACTAAAATTTGACCATCATGGCTAACACCAGTGCACTGAATCTGGTTTCCGTCATGAAGATTCTCATGTGTAGAGAGAAGTCTGTCTTGATCATAGGTCACGAATCTCAAACTACGATCCGAGAAACCCCAGGCAACATACTTGGTACATGTTTGAGGCTTAAGTAAACAGTTTGTCCCTACCACAAAAATTTTCTCATTGACAGTAACAATTTGCATAATCGCAGATGAGCTCTTGCGTACTTCATGCGGAACAAGATAGGAGGAGTACTTGAGTAGATGAGGGGGGAGCCTTCTGTTGGATCGCCTTTTGACGTGAGGTTTGAGGAATAGCTGCTTGGGTGTTTGCCCAAAGTGATTGATTTGAGCTAAAATAGAGGCTTTCAGCGCAGGATCTGTAACTGAGTCTATATCCACACTCCCCTCATATGTGTAGTGATAGAAAACATTCACAGCTTCTTCAGCTGCCTGTCCGAGGAGCATTAAATTAAACTAGAATAATGATAGACACATTTAAACATATAGGACTAGTCAAACTCAAATTCCTCTACTATTGAAAGGATACATCTTGCGAAAATCTCACAGTTTTATTGTTTTCTTCCAGATAAAATAGTAGCAAAATGATAGGAGACATACACATGTATATGGGAAGATGGGTGAGAGAGAGAATCCAGCATACCTTCCCTCTTTGTTTATATCCAAAAATGAGGTCTATCCAGTGATGAAGATTTTCTGAAACATAATCAGACTCCAGTGCTTCCCTATGCTTCCTGATGAATTCTATAGCACTGCCTCTAGCCCATGGAGGCAATATGACATCGCCAACCTGGAAAAGGGGTTGCCCTTAGATTGTTACCAAAACAAAATCAGAAGTAACAGGTACTGCAGAGGGTACTGAGTATTGGTTGATATTGAAGAAAGGAAACTAAGTGGAAAGAAGAAGATTCAATAACTTCTGATCGAACCAACCTTCTCTCCTGATTGTTTCTCCCCCAAGTCGAGATTGAACCTATTGTCCAAGAATTCTGGCATGTAAAAGAATTCTGGAATCAATTCCTTGACATCAGATGTGTTGCCCTTCCCTGCTGCACTTAACCAAGTATCTCTAACACTATTGAAAAGACGGTCAGCATGATCAAATTGGCCACCCTGCAGTTTCTGATTCTCTACACTAAATGGTGGCAGGCGTAGTAGATAGAACAGGACAATCCCCGCACTAGAATAATGAGAACCATAATGAAACTTTGGCACCTCAGGATCATCCCAACTGTTATATCTGTGTAAGATAAAAAATGAAAAGCAAATAAGGAATGAGGAATTTTTAACAACAAATCCATGTGATTTGTATCTCATTATACCTTTTCTTAAATTCATCTTCCCCTTCTGGTGTTTGGCAGCCCATTGGTTTGTCAAGCTTACGAAAAGTTTTAGGATTGGTCAAGTCAAGATTTTCACTCTCATAATCTGCAAGAACCCAAGGAAACACTGGATATTGGGTGAGATCACTGTAGCCACGGCCAGCTAAGGTGTTGAGGTGCATTAGATATTGAAAATTGCTAATTTCTCCATTTTGCCACCTTTTTGAAAAGGATTTAGCCATTAACTTGAATAAACGACTGCCTTCATTAATTTCTTGTTTTGCTGAACCAGAAATTATGGGGTCCAACCTTTAGCAAGGACGAAATCATGAAATCAGGACAATAGGTTCAAATATTCAAGATAAGGAAGAAGCAAACCCAACATCAAAAGAAGCAGTGTAGCATGAGTAAGGCAAGTATGTATAAAGTAGAACCACACAAGAATAGAGAAACAAGTTCTGGAAGAAAATAAGGGCATCTTAGCAGGTCCACTATGCAAGGAAATTCTATTTACAAGGTTATTTCAGCACAGTCACAGAACAGTGTATGCATAAAGTGACCTGTTAGACTACCCAAATAGCATAGTAACCCACATGCATTACATCAGCAAGACCTTCTGATCTTCTGTTAAAGCAACTTCCCATAAATATTTCATATACTGTATACCATTGCATATATGCTCATGATGAAATTCACATTAAGGCCTTAATATGACCCACAATTTTCACACGTGTTTAGGTTCTTTCCTAATTTTAACCCTTCATTCACTTCAAATCATGTTCTAGATCAGCCATGCGATGGATTTATCTATAAACATAAACCCTAACAGTCTTTATATGCAAAGACCAAAGCTTACATATTGTAACTTTGCTTGATGTTACCAGCAGGCTTTGATGCTACTGGAACCTATCACATATTTTCCCAGGATAATTGGAAATAATCATCAACATTACCGGTATTTTCAGTTTTCATATCATCAGCAGTAATAAATCACAGATTCACCAGAGAAGAAGCTATAGCACCAAATCCATGTCAGTTATAGGGCAAAACGAACTAAATGGAGAAAGCTTAAACCTATCATTTTCATATAAAGGTAAATGACAAAGAATAGAAGCAGTGGGAAGTAGAAGCACTACATGCTACTCCTTGGAAGATTCATTGAAGCCAGATTTTTGAACACTTCTTCTCTTTCCTTTTTGTGAAATACCAGGAGATCATTGCACCCATCCATGCTAAATATCTCAATAGCAACCGGACGAAGCTGGTAGTCGCGTTTCAAAATCTCATGAACATTGTTGAGCTTCCACATATGCCAAGGATGAGGTAAATTATCACTGGTACACACTTTTTCCTTGCCCCATGCCCCACCACTATAAGCCCATGCCCTTCCCCCAACATATGTCTTTATAGTTGTGCTCCAAGATGAAGTTGATTTCGACTGGAAATCAATACTGCCAGTAACATCCTTCTTTACACCCAAAGCCTGATCAATAACAGAGAGTTCATCTTCGCATTCCTTTTCACATATGCACCCAGTATCATCTATGTAAAAATTCTCGATTACATACAAAGAGATTTCCCCGATCAGAAATACACCATCATGTTTGTCCAGACCTAAAACTCGCTCGCAGTTATATTTAAAGCGGATCTTTTCAAGCGGTTCCAGATATGGTCTTATGAGATATTCACCATCATCATTAAGTTCCTTGTCTGACTTATGCTCCACAGCTAAGGCTTCATTGATCTTATTAGAAGATAATTGCCTAGGAGATTCTATTTCAGACTTTTCCCTTATGCTCTCTGACATTGGAGCAGAGACAGTACTGGACTTGACACCCAACTCAAGTGCTGAGTGAAGACTAGCATCATTCACACTGCTAGCTTTATCATCATTCCACTTGCTCCTAGCAAAATCCATATGTCTGTCATTATCTGCTTCTTTGAAAATCTCCCTATACGTCTCACTCTCAACTCCATTTTGATTGGAACTGTCATTGAAGAGATCTAAAAAACACTCAGAGTCAGTATGAGAAGCATCAGGCACATCTTCATGTTTTCCCTTTGACAGCTCAAGTTCTCCCAGTTCAAATTTCCCATCCAGCACATTTCGAACAGTATTAATCTTCAACATAAAGCGCACAAGCTTTTTGCGCATTCTATATGGACCTTCAATGGGACAAAGCTGCCATTCAGTATCTTCAGTTACAGGGGACTTGAGCATTGGGAATATTCCCCGTTCATGAACAAGTTGCTGAAGGAGGGTTTGCCACTCACTTTCAGCATGTAGAACCCAACCGTACTTATCTTGGCGAACAACTCTCAGCTCAGTGGACATCGCATCACGAACCATTTCCAAAGCATATCTCCGTTCATTCAATTGCTCCCAATGTTTTAAGTCCAACTTTGAAATATCTCGTAATCTTCTACTCATTTCTCTCTTACGACGTCCCTCAAGGCTGTTTATTCTTACACCAGGAAATTTTGCCGATCCAGTAATATACTGGACCCACATAATGGCTGCACACTGCTCCAATACTTTGTTGACTATCTGCTCCGAACCCTGAAGCCACTCAAAGAAAGCAGAAAGACTTCCAGTTAATAACCTGTCAAAACCACCATGTAATACGTCCAGATTCTGTCCTTGATGAGCTTTAGAAAGAAGCAGGTCTTCTAGTGCAGACCTGCGGTGCACCAGAAGATACTTGACAATGTCAACAGCCATGTTCTGAACATTTCGCCTATGGTCACGCAGAAGAGACAATAGATTTACACAAAGGCAGCAATTTAGATCAGCATCCAAATTGATGGGACTGAAAATAATTCTCCTATGGGCAACTAGTAACTGCAAAACTGTTCCAATATCAATTCCTGATTCTTCTGGCAAATTGCTTGAGGATAACATCTTCTTTGATTCATTATGTAAACCCAAGTTTGAAAGGAGCTCATCTTCTCCAATGTCGCCTAAGAATGATGGAAGAAAACAATACAATATCATGCGGTTAGTGTTCTTAAGGAGTGCATGTATGTAAGCATCAGTTTGTCTGCTTCCTCGTGTAATAGATAAAAGACCCTTTCCGACAGGAGCTGCATCTTCAATGCGACCATCTTTATTTGCTAACTGCAGCATCGACAATAAAAATTCCAGGGTCTTCAGCACACCAGCTGGCTGAGGAAAAGCACCCATGTAGACGCGGTCTACTATCATCCAGCACAACGCATCTAAGTTTGATGACCATCGACTTTTATCTAGCTTTTTCTCATCTTCCTCATCATCACGAAGAAGACGCCTCTCTATGAAGTTCATCAGTCTACTAAGGCACAAACCCTGAAAAACTAGAACAGGCTGAGGGTCAATGTATAAAGGTGCCATTTCCAAAACACTCTCAATAACTAGTGATGCTTTCATTTGCTCAGTTATGAAATCAGAAAGAACTTCTGCCAAAAAATCCAACATAGCAGTTGCTCCTGCAGAGCATGGACCGCCACCATAACCAGAATCATCAATTTCAAGGAGCACTTTTGCACTGACTGCAAAATATGTTTTTGCATCAGATGGATATTGAGAACTAGACTTCAAGTCTGAAGATGAATCTAGTTCATGGGCTGTCACAGAAGATTCTGTGGAAGGAGAAGCATTTAATGAAGGTTTGGGTTCATCATTGTGTGAATTTCCTAGCCATGAGGTCAATGCAACAACTGGAGATGTAGACTGCACAAGTGGAATTTTTGAATTTGATTTCTCTGATATGATGGGTGAATCCGATATAGTAAAAGATGCAGAACTTTGATCCATGTTACTGCCAACATTACGTGCACTAATTTCATTTGAGGAGGCAGAGACTTGGTCAACATTCTCCGTATCTGGTTTCTGAACAACAAAGCCACCTTGCACCAGCTGTTTCAAAGGATCAGGGGAACTAGCAGCCTTGAGATCTGCTTCATTATCAACAACATAATTTTTAGGTACTGGCGTATCTTCAGAGCTTGTACTTGCATGACCCTGGGGAAAGCTCCCTATGCTAATGGAGGTCTTGGCAGATTGTTCTTGTTCATGAGGCAAACTGGAGAAAGTGTTTTGGGAACTGCATGTATCATCACATTCATTCAAGCTCTTTTCTTCTGTCTTGTCAGAGAGTGCTCTTACCATCTTCACAGCATAAGTTGCCCTGTAAGAAAAGCATCATAACCCCTAAACCTCAAATAAAAAGATGGGAAATTAAATATAGAACAAACAGATGATAGAATTTTACTTGCTTAAATCAAGTACCTATGGTTGGTGTCAAGATAACTAAAATTCATCATCTGAAGAAGCACAAAGAAAGAAATACAAATCACAACAGACCATAAGAAGTATAAAGACAAACCTTATACAAGAGAAATAAAGGTCTGTGCAGCTTTCAAGAAATTCTGGCCTCCTACAAACAGCTGTAAACATTGGAGACATTTTTGCAAGATCAACCATAAATCTCAACACTGAAGTTGCAGTACTAGGAGCTGATGCCTCCCCACCCATTAAGCGTGCTGCATAAGTTTTGTGCATTAATGCTTCACCTTGAAGCTCTCCAGCCATGTCTGCATTTCCCTCCACAAGCTCTGCCACAAGGCTAGCACCAACCGGGGAAAGATTACCTGTTTGATGGGCAAGCATTGACTGCAAGCTTAACCTATCAAATGTAGATTTAGCCATTGCAATCACAGAATCCAATAACTCTACAAATTTCAACTCCACATAGCTTCCATCACTTGGCATCAGGGCATGAAAATCGAGCATGCGAACTTCTGGCAGTCTTGGATAAACAGGTTTTCCAAATATCAGACAGAATAATATATAATATATGTCTGGAGAATCATAAAAACTCGGGAGAACCCGCATCAAACCCTGGTAACCACCACTAGTGCGGAATTTAAGAGCAAATGTGGGAGAAGAAGCAAGACACACCCCAAGAAGAGTCATGATCCATCTCATACTCGTAGGATGAACAGCTTCATCAAGAAAATATGTGATCAATTTGGATGAAACAATTTTATGCCATTGTTCAAGCAACTCTTCTGATTTTATGGTTACTTGTAAATCAATAAGCATCTCCAGCAGCATATTCCTCACAATTACATGCTTACCCATTGATTCTCGCATTACTCGATCCCTTGGTTTCAATTCAGGTGGATCAAATGACATAATCACAAATCTAACCACATTTTCAAGTTCAGAAGCTAGAAATCCATCTTCCAAGATGACCCCAAGCAAGACAACTAGTTTCTCTAAAACAGGAACCTCAACATCACCCCGCTGTAATGTCACTAGTAAATGTTGAACAAGGTTTATTCGACGCAGAACGGTAAGATTATGATTTCTATACCAGTGCATAGATACTAAATGCTCAAGGAAACCTAGCAGTGCAATTTGAATTGGGACTGGAGCTGTAACCCACAATGTCCAGTCCAACAGGACATGTTCAACCATGTCTGCATTAGACAAGACAATGCAATTTGAAGTTTCAACTGGTATATCAGAGTTTTCCAGCTCAGAAATATGACTGAATGAATCCTTTTGAGCAGAAAAATCATCCATATCACCATGAGATCCAATTGAAGAAACTTCATCACGAAACTTCGACAAGCTAAGGTCCTCAAAGCTGGATTCCTGAGAAGTTTCAGTAGGAGGCATAGTTTGGACGTTTTCCAGTTTCTTTGGCTCAGCAAAAGAAGCTTCACATGCAGCAATTTGGAAAAAGACTTCCAGACATTGCATGTCAAAGAATGGCATTCTACGATGAAGAAATAAAGATAACAAATGGTAACCCCTGCATGTTTGCATATCTTTCACGTTCTGGGGATTCTGCTGCAGTGCGCAAGCCAGTAATATCAATGCCATGTGAAGCATGTCCCTTGATTCAGCAGCTTCAACAAGAGTCAGCACTACAGCTATCCCACCAATGGGACGGATAGTATCACCAATCACACATTGCCTACAGATGTGGACATCCCCATAGAGACGTCCAAATCGTGGTATACCTGGACCAAAAAAAAAAAACAAGAAGAAACATTCATGAAATAATTCTCAGAGTAGCATCCTACTTTATAAAGATACCCACTACCTAAGAACATTGAAAAACACACAATCCAGACTGTAGTAACTCACCCCCGATAGGAGAAGCAGCAGCTGAAGTTGGATCAACCAAATTGAGCAAGGAGAATGTCCCAGACACTCGAATAGCTTCAGTGCATGTTCCATCAAATGCAAATATAAGTTTCTTCCCAGAAAGCTGTAGTGAAAGATTTGCTAACCTTTCCAAATCCCAAACAATTCCACTACCATCTGCCTTAGAATCCCCTTGCTTGCCAGCATTTTCAAGCTTTTGTGTATTTACCAATGACAAGTCATCATCCAAAGAATCTAAGATAGCCATACTACCACCGCCACAAGCCTGATTGGGTACAAAACGCAAAAGATCTGAATCTTGGAAAAGCCCTCTATAGCCTCTACCGAGAATGAACATAAAACATATACACCCTGCTGTCAGCACCTCCTCAAAAAGATAGCAACAACGGAGTTTCCATGTTAAGTCACTAACTCTTGCACAACTCATAGGGGTTCCAATGGTTACCTGCAAAGGCTTCCCTAAAGGAGATGGAGAATAACTTAGTTTCCCTGTGTGTCTTAGCTTCCCATCAAGGTAAACATATGCAACACTAGCTTGGAATAGTCCAGCAAGAGCATTTGGTTTACTGTGAACAACTGCAAGGTGATGCCACCTCCCTTCTTCCAATTCTAATCCAGAGAAAGACAGGGAGGAAGAGTTGCTGGTAGCAAGGGTTAGAGAACCATCCTCCTGAAGATAAAGTTCTGCATAGAATGTGCTCTCATCATTTGCCGTGCCAACAGAAAACATTCGAAGAATATGGCGCTCACTGCGAGAACCATTAGAGCCACTCCATCTCTTAGAAGGACCAACTTCCATTGGTTCTGTTTCCTTACCTTGTGACTTCAGGTAATTTTTAAACTGAAACCAACATATAAACGAATATCCAGCAGCAGGAGGCCACGACCTTTCCCCCAAAGAAACCTGAATTGAAGCATGACCCATTTTGCTCATGTCCATCTCAACGAATGGTGCCAAAGATACATTCTCCAAGGCTATGTCTTCCATAAGGATCAGCCTCTCCATCATATCAACAAGAATAGGACCCGAATTCATGAGCCTCATTTGTAAAACATATCTAATAATCAGACGAAGTTCGGAAGAAGACAACCTATTACCAGAAATAATAACCTTATTTTCCAACAAATAGATGTGGGATAAACTGAGTAATGTTATAATTCACACAAAAGGCAAATTTTTCTACCTATATGCTCCAAGAACTTCCACAATCTTCAACGTATAAGAAAGCAACGGAGATGAGCCTAAAAGGAAAGGACGAATCATCTCCAACAGAAGTTCCACACAACCTAGAGAAAATAAGAAAAAGGTAAAGAAATTACCAGATAAGCTAATCGATAAAACCAAAAAGAATTGCAAGATTGCCAAAAATATCCATTTCTCACCCACAGAAGTGAGGTTTTCCTGGTTAAATGGCCCAGCCCGAGCAAGCCTATCAATGAGGTTTAGCAATTCTAGCTGCACCTTGGGAGTAAAGAACAACAATGAACGAAGTAGAACTCTAACGGCGCCAGGGTTGTACACTCGTTCCTTGTCCGGATCACAAAAACCAGATGCAATTAAAAGAGAAGTAACTGGTTCAGATTCATTGACATTGGGTCCTACACTCTCTGATGAGGGTGGAAGCAAAATTTCAAGAGCAATCGCTAGCAACAACTGTATAACTTGCTTTTCACACTCAACACAAAGCAAGCCAGATTCAGATAGAAGATCATAAAATGTTTGGGACAATATAATAGAATGCACTTTCGTCCTATTAACAGCATTGCCACACACACCAGCTGTAATGAGGCGCATTAAATACGTGAAGACCTTCATGCAAACCACCAAGGAAGATTTTCCCGCCTCTCCTCCATCACCCTGGAAACTATGTAGTGTGGTCAGTAAAAGAGAAAACCCAGTAGCTTCACCAAAGACCCTCTGAGCTGAACTGTTAACTCCCAGTATGCGGCACAAGGCACTCATAATGTCACATTTAGCATCAAATTGAAGCTTATATTGATTCCCCGCACCGTTAGTAACTATTCCACTTTTTAGAACTTCAACAAGAGTGCCTAATTCTTCAGGATGAGCCTGGAAAATGGAATCAAATGATCAAGCAAATTTACTCCAAAGAACGATCTAGCATCAGTGGGCAAATTTCAAGAATTATTTATAAATGAAGTACATGCAAACGTGGCAAATATTTTAACATTTATAACTTCAAAAGCTAATCATCAAAGCACCAGTTGCAAAAGTCCAAAATATATGAGAACACAAAACTGACAGTGGTAACTATGGATCCAAATGTTCAACAAATGAAGATTTACAAACCTGAGCAACATCTTCAGAAATCAAACAAGACAATATCCGAAGGACACCAGGACGATGAACACTAGAAACCAGAAAAGGAAGAACAGTAGCTACACCATTAGCTGAACGAAATGATGCTTGATTGGCTTCAGTTTTCTTCACCAAAGAGATCATACAGTCCCATGCAACAGATATTGTGCCCTCAATTTCAAAAATAGGAAACTTCCCTGAACCAGATTCCATTAGCCTGGGTGAAGAGATAATAGCATCTTTTGTATCCAAGTGTTTCTTAAAACTACTCAAGCTAGATTTTTTATCCGAATGGTTAAAAGTAACACTTAGTTGCTCTTCTCCCAAAAGAAACTTGTGCTGCTTTAAATCATCTAGCAGGACTTCAAGTACGCCAACTTCTCGAAGCACTTTCTTGTATTGTTGATCAAATGATAGAAGTTTTACAAAGAAAGATAGTATTGTATGCTTCAGTTCTGATGTTATTGGTTGCTGCAATAAGCAACACAGAGAGAGTAATTCCTGCTCGGGGACACAATTCACCACAGTCACAGCATATTCAAGAATTTTCAAGATTATCTCTTGCAATGATGCTGGAAAACCAGCCATATTTAGGACTAAAAGTGGAACTATTCGCAATTGTTGACATAGTGTGTAGTTTTCAATGTGACTGGAGAATATCTTAAAGATTCTATTCAAAACTTCGGCCTGCAGTTCCCTATTATCTGCCTTGAGAAAAATGTTCTGCAGCATCTGAACTGCCTCAAGGTCTTTTACTTTACTGTTGTCTATATCCCAATGTTCATCAACAATCCGATCAAGAGATGGTGCAGGACTTCTGCTACGGCCACCAACCTTGGCATGAGAAGACCTAGAACCTTTGTCCCCAGAAGATCTTATTGGTTCAGCTAGACCAGTTTGAGCTAGACTAACAAGAACATCAAGCAGTCTAGACAGAGCAGGAGATAAGTTCTCGAAGGAGGGGTCCTCTTTCTCTGTCCTATCCTGTCCCTCAACATACTTCATTGCGTCAGAACCATTGGAAATCTTATCTTGGTCAGAATTGATCTTTGAATGGAGAGACAGAGAAACCTGGTTTAGTCGCATGGCAGACAGAACCAGTGCAAACTGAACAAGAAACTGATAGCCATGGGCATTGTGTATATCTTCTCTGAGTCTGATACCACCAGCTTCTACAATTCAAGGTTGCACACATTTGAACATGTACAAGAACATTTAAGCTTACTAAAGTCTCTTAAAACCATAAATGATACGTAGGCATTCTATTAAATTTTCATTTGAGCACTCAAGAACAAACAAATCTAGGCATCATAAGAAGTCTTTCAATCACTTGAAGGAAAAATCAAGGGCCAATTACCAGGTCTATATGACAACTCAACACATTCTAGTAACAAGTCCACAATGCCCATAGTATAGGAAGAATCACCACAATCTGGATTGAAATCTTTGACTGCCATTAAAAGAACTTTAATCTGCAACGAGAGAAAAAAGTTGGAAGGTGCTTTAAAAAGAATGATAGAAAGTGATGTAAACAGAAAGAAATTTTCTATTTTAAGAAAATTTCTATTTAGAAGCTTGAAAGATTAAAAAAAAAAAACCTATGTTCTATGAAATGTTGGAATAAGCATAACATATTACAGGACATACAAAATAATTATTCGGATGCTCTGTTGTAGGAGATGAGCCGTGGGAACTCAATGTGCAATTAAAATCCCCATATTACTATAATGACATTGATATGATGCATATCATATGGTGGCAATACCAGATGATGTTTTCGTATGTATTTGGCCGTGCTCCCGTTATCGTTGACCAAAAGAAGACCTAGTATCTGGATCATTGAAGAAACATAAATTTTGAAAAATCAAGTTGCAACCATCAGACCATAAGATTTTTCAACATTAGACCAAATAAGTACAATTTTAAGGAAACTTATGAAGCGCTCCACAATTGCAACTTGTGCAATTAAAAAAGAAAAACTGTATATTACCTGCATTGCATGCCTATGAAGTTGTATTTTGTGCAGTGGAACAAGGCCTTCTTTATACTGAAAAAAGACTTTCAACAACCCATTGGCAACCATTTGAAACAGCAACTGAAGTGAATCATCCTCTACCAAACTCTGTGCTGCTGATGGGTGACTTGCCAAAGCTTTCATGATATGGACTATACTTCCCTCAACCTGCAATCCAATTAATTAGCATAATTTGTACTTAGTGTCACTCAAATATACACAAATCAGTCATATGTGGTTTGAGATGCAAACTGAATACAAAAATAAGTAAGAATCAGTACAAGATGATTTCACAACTTTAACTCATTCCATGATAGAACTATTGAATTAATAATAAACTGATAAACCCTTGCTGACTTATTCTAGAAGGAAGAAGCCTAACCAACTTGATAATGAGTTTCCTACTCAGAATAAGTGTTATGGGCAGTTTTAGTATCTCCACTTATCCTAGTTTATAGGCTTTTATGTTCTTCTGTTGCTTAGCTGTTTCTGCACGTTTATGATTCTGTTATTTCAATTCCTTCATTGTAGTCTTTTAGTTAAGGTGTTTCTCCTATAAATACCTATAGGAATTAGTCATTTGGGATCGGAGAATTAATTCAGCATTTATATCTTTGGGTTTGGTCCACTTACGGACTCATTTAGTGGAGATTTCAGTGTTAAGATTCTTGCATCGTTTTCTGCCACTAATTTCCTTTTGCTGTTCTGTTTCTTTATACCTGGGTTTGCTATCATATACTCAGAGGGGAGATATATCCTATGGTAGAGAAAAAATATATTGAAGGAATAGGTATCCCTTCAAGCAATCATGCTTCGAGAACCTATATCCTTCAAATAGTTAACATCCTACCCCTTTATACTATATCATAGCAATTTCAAGATAGTTAAAAGATTATCCATGAAGAAATAAAATGTCTATATGACAAACGTAAAAATGATATGTACAACTAGATAAGAGATTGAACATAAGTTCTAGTAGTTCCATGACATCTTCATATAAGAAAAATAAAATAGAAGGCTAGAATTTATAAGTTACCAAATGCTAATCTATTATCCAGATGATAAAGCACTATTGACACTATAAACAGCCTTTATTCCAAACAAGGCACCAAGATCATATTTGATGTAGAGGAATAAAATAGAACAAATAAATCAACAAATTAGTCCTAGAAACTAGATGAATGGGACTAGGACAGAAAAGGAACTTAGGCTTATGTAATAAAACCTTATGGTATTAAGACAATAACTGTAGGCTGCTGAGAACAGGGCAGATCAGTTATTTACAGCATTTTGATGTAAAGTTAATTGTACTAGGATCTCTTAAATGAGAATCATAAAATCTAAGGTCTAAACCAAGTATGAAAAGTACTTAACCTAGTAAAATAGGAAGAACAAATCTAGGCCTGTTTTTAGACAAGAAATTAAATCTATTCAGAGTTAGTTTATATGTAAAAACTAATTCAAATTAATTTAGCTCCTGTATCAATCTCCTCAGGTTCGAAATGAACTCAGCTCTGATGAGTAGGTCTTGACATACTCATCTTAGTCTAGATACAATTTTTTCAGCTCATCATCATCAGTGCAAGTGCTTTCTTTTGCTGGTTTGCCAAGCCATTTCACTAAAAATCCAAGATATTGATTACCATGCCTTGAGAACTTCCTTTACATCTAACATATCTACGATAATTAAATTAGGAAGAACCAAACTAAGCCTCTTTCTGAATAAGAAGCTAAACTAAACCCGCAAGTTATTTTATATTTAAAAAATAATTTAGAATTAATTGAGCTCAGTATTAAAATTCAGGCACTATAGACAAGTTCATGGCTTGTGTTTCTCAAAGATACCAAGAGAAGACAAATTTAATGTTTTAGTTCATCAAACAAATCCATCACCCAACAGTTTTCACGAACAAATTCAGGAACGACAAGTGTTGAGATGCCCAAGAGGGAGTAGAAATAAAAGCAAGGAATAAATCATGTCAAGTGCTGGCCTATAAGACAGTTTGCTCACCCCACTCAAAGAGATGCTCCCCCTACTCCCATTCTACCCAACACACAGAACAAAAAAGAGAAGCAAATGTGTCATGATTAACAATACCAACTAGAAGATCAGAGTCATGTTTAAAATGCTACCTCAAGCCGGCGAACTTGTCTGACGTCACTATCACAATCTGTTTCAATTTCTAATGGAACTTCTGTTGGAGAAGCCTTTTGTATTGGATTGGATTCAGAACTCAGTAATGCATTTAAAATATGAATGAGACAGCAAAATATCCCTGAATCAAGGAGTGACTGCTTATCAACAGGCTGCAAATAAAGAAGATAGAATTTAATTATTGAATATTAACAACCAAACAAATTGGATAAATATTCAAACAACCAAACAAACTTGATATAGTAATTAAATCAATGTATCCTTGCAAGGTTTTCCATAATTGAGAAAATTATGGTGGAAAATAAAAAATAAATCTAACTCACATTCAGTGTCAAACTCATTCAAAATTATCCCCCAATAAGCGAAGTCAATAAGCATAGATAACGCTTTTATGTAAGGAAAACTCCACAAACCACATAAACTCCACAAAAATAGAGTAATTCAATTTCAGTATTTTACAAAACTATGCTGTGACGAGGAAGCAAGAAAAAGCGAGAACTTCAACTATGAAGACTGGTTTACGAGGACAAATACCCCAGATACAAGGACTTCTATAGCAGTTAACACATTAGATCCAGGACTGATGCCATCCTGCAGAAAAGACACAGAAGCACCTTTAAACCACTAATATTCAAGACAAAAGCAGCAGCATACTTGACAATTGTTTGGAAGACAAACCTTTGTTACTTCGGAAAAGAAATTCAACAGTATATCTACATCCAAAGATCTTGTTTTGTTGCTGATCTTTAACTTCTCAATATCAGATACAAATGCTCTTCCAATGACGAAGCAGAATATATGTGTCTCAACTAACCTGTGGCTCAAGAATTTTCAAATTATTTCAGCTATTTGAGAGCTTATGTGGCAGAAAAGAGAAAAGATTATTCACAATAAATGAAGTCCTTGTTTTGGGACATTTTAATGGAGGTAAAAAGCAAGTTCACTACATGGAAGAAACAATCCTTGTTTTGGGATATTTTAATGGAGGTAAAAAGCAAGTTCACTACATAGAAGAAAAAAAATTATCTTGTGCAACAAAGAAGACCAAGTAGATCGTAAGAATGTTATAAACTAAGGAAAAGTCAAGTTTGACATAAAAGAGGAGATGATAACAACCATTTAGGCACAAATATCAAGACTAAAGATTTGGATAAGTGTGTACTCGAAGAATAGTTGCATGAAATTACAAATGCTAAACAAACAGACAAGATTACAGATAAATCATCAGTTTAACAATATTTATTAAATTTGGCTTGAAACCAATATGTTCAAAAGAAGAGATAATTCATGTATCTGAATTGAAGTAAACCAATGGCAAGACCAATCTTGTGGCAATCGTTTTATGACATAAAGAAAAACAAATAGAGTTTAAGATAAGAGGAACAAGTCCCTACACAGTAACTAATTGAGCTACACTTGCATGCTGTTTGACTAATCTACAAAAAGCATCTACAGTCAAGTTCAGGGCCGTTTCTTTCTCCTGCACAGAAAATTGAAGAGCTATTAGACTCGCATGCCATAATATTCAGATAAGTAATTGATTTCCATTAGCATACATGAGGCGAAAGAAGATAGCATAGTAGAAGTACAATTAAAACATAATACATAAAAGCAAAGTACTTTTTCGGAGCTGGATGAGCGGAATTCCTCCCAAAATCTTTTGAAGTCCAATTCCAGTTCATGACTGTCTCTGCTTTGACAAGGAAAAAGGAGAGTCGGGAAACTGACAGTTGGAAAAAAAATTTCATAAAAGTGCAAAAGAGCATTCTATAAAATGTTATGATTGATCCAAAATACTGTAATTCCGTATAATTGAGTATCTCTTCAAATTTAGCAGCAAACACTCCATGATTTACAAATATCACTAAAAGCATCAGCACATAGGTATTGCATTCACAAGATATAGATTAACTGCATGGAGACTCAAAAACAAGGTGCAGGATGGTTTAATTCGCCACACCTAAAAGATCACACAAATTAAACTACCATCCAACTATGTTGGGCAGTGAGAACTTGGCAAATTTATTCTAGATGGAAGTAAGATAATAAGTAAAATGCTCCACTCCTATCAGTTAAAGATAAGCAAATGCAAAAGATAAAGATTCTTTACAGATTCTTCAAGAACATAATCAGAAAGTAGAAGACAAAATGAATGAATGATTCCTAGAAATATCAAAAGTAAAACAGTATAATTATGATTAACTCATGACGTTTAAAGGATCCGAAACTGTTGGACTCATGAAGACAACTTAGATTCCATTGTTCAGGAATTAGATGCTCCTAACATGCATGCATTTCTTGTTTGCCATAGAGTTTTATGTTCTCCCCATCCAACCTTTTCTATTCAAGTAAGAAGGGACTAGCTAATATGATAAGCTCATTTTTAGTACAAAAACTATGACAGGTAGAAAAGATATACTCGGACATTTGCTCAGGATTTTCAATCAACAGAGTTACTTAATAATTGTTCCACTAGTGTCACAAATAACTGCATACTGAGCATAGATAACCATTAATGTCTAAAACTATCAATGCCAATGGTGGTGATGCTGATCTTTTAACAACAAGAACCCAAAATACTGTTATCTTGCCTTACATTTGGCAGAAAAGGAGAAGAATATCTGCTAACTTCTCTATTACAAGAATGAAAATACACTAGAATCCATTCTGAAGACTGTTTATCTAGTCAAATATTTTATCTTTACTCAATTTGTCAGTCAATATGAGCTACAGAAATATCTTGTTATCCTATCTCAGTCCAATAATTACAAACTTTACAATTAAGAAGATATTTCTTCCATATATATCCAATAAAGGAAAACATCATTCTTCATAAAAAAAACTTCCACATGGTGCAACACGGAACTGAATTTTAGCTAATACAACTGCACAAATGAATTCTAACTGGTAGAGAAAAAGTAACAATAAACTCCTCTACTTAACCCCTGAAAACTGTGAGCATCAACTAGTCTATCTTCTAAATCAATGTTAAGTCAACAAGGCCAAGCTTGTGTCCCAGAACTTCTAAAGCACATCTAAGTATGGTAGCAGTATTATAATGAGAAGTTCCAACAATGATCCTCATTAAGGTCATATCTCAAGAGTTATGATTTGATGTTTAGTTGCTTACTATCTGATCGAGTACTGATAAGAGAAGGGGGAAAAAGGGTCAGCGTGCACGTTCTGAGAATCAGTATTGAAATTCCATGAATATGAACCAAAACTATACTGTGGAAACTACAGCATCATCTGCTGTACCATGACCATCTATGAGAATTAAGGATTACCAAATTCATTTGAACACGTCAATCTTGTCACTGTTAATAAAACCAAAGGGAATGAACATGTCCAGCACGTTAATGAGCATAAAATCAAAACTCCATTTTCCCTCCAATCCATCACGTCAAACACTTATCCTTCTGAAAATAAACCTAACCAATTCTAAAGTAAGTACTTGATAAACACAAATAAACTATAAGCGTTGGATTGAAACTAAAAAGTAGTTATAAGGAGCTCATTTTTACTCCCCATTACAGATCAATGTCAAAGATGGTCAATGCTGATAATTTCCATAATAACAGAAAAATATAACCAAAAACGTGTAACTAAAATTCTCCCAGTTAATCATATTACTAAAAAGTCAAAACCATGGCAGAAACAGAAATCCCTTTCTTCATTAAAAAAAAAGAAAGAACAAAGAAAGAAACATTTTCGAACCTGGAAGGAGAGAAGATGTAATCATGAAGAAATGAAGAAGAAGAAGAAGAATTGCTATCGCGACTGGGCAAAGACGATGAAGAGGCAGCAGTAGTAGAAGAAGAAGCAGTTGGCAGAGATTGAGCTAAACCGACCTTTTCTTTTATGTCCTTAAGCAATGTTACCCATTTCATCCTTTTCCTCTTTATCTACCTCTCTCATCCGCCGATCAATCAACCGCCGTCAAGCACCAGATCGGACGCCCTTCTAGATTCCTCGCTCTAGAAGGATCTCTCCTCCAAACTCAACAACTGTACATAAATAACAGAGAAACCGAATCCGATCAAAAATGCAGCAGTCAGAACTAAATGGAAACCTTCAAGATCCAGGAATTTAATACTTCTATGATGTGTATTGATTCACTGCTTTTCTTTGTTCGTCCTTTTTCTTAATCAATTATTTGGTGATTTTTGTCTTAATTATTTAAATTTCGGACGTTGAAAATTGCCGAGCCCTAAAAGGAAACGAGAAACTGTCCGTCGTCTCTCTCCCTCTATCTCTATCTCCACTTTCTCTCTCTATATCTGAGCTGCTGCTGTTTTTTGGACGGCCTCTCCGCACCTTGTTTCTCGCTCTATGTCTCTCTCCTCTCTATCTCTTTGGTCTGTTTTTTCTGTCTATGTATTAGTTTACAAATTTCGTTTCTTGCGGTAAGATTACAGGGTCGTCTGCCACGTAAGCATGGACCCACAACGTTGGAACTTCCACGTGGCGGATCTAGGGTTTCTCTTATGTGATCGCCTGCCACAAGAACAATAGAACGAAAGGGATTAAAAAAGTAAAAAATAAAAAGGGAAAGAAATATTGCCTTTCCTTTATTTTTTTCATTTATGGAATATTTTCATATTATTTCAACTTTTTTTGTTTATTTTTTGGTAGGCATTTAATTATTAACGCAACGGACGTCAGGTCTCTCCTATTTCTTAATGGCAAAGGCACGTGATGTGACCTTTCGCCTTTGTACAGGGAAGTTATTGCTTTGTTAGCTTTTTCAGTGGTGTTATAAAATGCCCTAATGAAACTTACTTAGCATATTTCTAATCGTGAATGGAATAGCACTAATGAAAAAAATATACATAAGGCGAAGTAGGTGAATTGGATCATTAGAATCCGACATCGGACCTATCTCAATGTTACCAACTCGATGACGCTTTCGAATGGAACCTGAAAACTAAACCATAACCCACGGTATAAAAAGGAAAAAAGACAAAAACAAAGATATTTGTAAAGCGCGTGGATGTGGGTCCCAAGTCTTGATTGTTCGAAGACGAGAAATGGCGCGCGATTCGTTGCGTGGTGAGCGGGGAGAGGAAACTATTGGATCACCGTCTTTTGCCTTTTTCAACTTTCCAATTGATCCTTCCTTCCTCCAGTCTTCTCATTATGCTCAAAAAAGAACTATAGTTGGACCCCTAAGTACTAGTTAGTATCCACCAAAAATCTGATATTAGTTGGTACTAACAATGCTAGATTTCCAACGATATTATATATTTTGTACTATTGTTTTGGTTAGTACGATACGAAATACATATCATTAAATTCAAGTCAATTTTATTTTTTATAAGTTTGCTTTTATTGTCTGATTTCTTTTTTATCTTTTGGTTTTGTATTTTCTAACTTGATTTGGTTATTAATATGAATCGAATTGCACTTTTATAATAAAAATCTATATAAAAGTTACTCAAAATATTTTATTTAATAAGTAATTATTTTTAAGATTATGAGTCTATCAGAAAACAGTCTCTGTATCTCTATCGGAGATACGGGCATGACTGCGTACATCTTACCCTCCACATACTCTACTTAGGCGAGAATTTGGGTACGTTTGGTTTGGTTTTAAGGTTATAAAATTAATGTGTCTTAAATATATTCTAAAATTAAATTATTTTATTATAT
>JAOQML010000009.1:13585059-13602074 GCA_027568935.1 Erythroxylum urbanii | reverse complement strand
TTATTCTTTTAGCTTTCTAACGCTATAAAGATTGAAATTTTTGGATTTCAGATGCAGAAGTTATGACTCTTATAAGGCAACTGTGTTTGGGTGCATTTTTGTATAATTTGAAGTATGAATTTGGCTGAAATGGTAACCTTATTTCAATGATTAAACTGTATCAATACAGGTTGAATTAGGTAAATTTTTGTTCATAAAAGTTGTAGATATTTTTCTTAGCTTTCTAACGATATATAGTTTATAATTTTTGGACTTCTGGATTGAAAGATATGTTGTTTGGTAGTAAGGGTGTAAAATGGGGTAGTCGCGACCGTAACATAGTACGACCACGGCAGTCCCAAAACTTCGGAGAATCGCGATCGCGACAAGGTTTTTCCGTGAATCACTGTCGGGACGAAGCGCGATCGCGATGGGCTCCATTTTGTCTAAAGTCGTGATCGTAACATGGTACGATCGCGACTTGCTTCTGTTTTTCAGACTCTCTCACGGGCGTGAGAGAGGAGTCACGCCTGTGACTGTGTTGCCTATAAATTAAGGTTTTCTATTTCTAAATCCAAATTGTTATGAATTCTTATTACACCCAAATTAAATATTCTTTATTCATTTTTGGTATGGAAAATTTTTATAAAATGTGGGGAAATATGTTTACCTTTCCTATGAATTTTTTTTATTTAAAAATCATTAATATCTGTTTCTTTTAAATTGATATTCTGTAATAAATTGTGTATTAATTATTTTAATTAAATTATTTGTTTTTGAACAATTTAATTTTATGTCTATATTTGTTCTACGATTCCACTCTTTGCCTAGTTTTTACTTTATTTAAATGTTATAAATTATTTATTTATAATAAACTCCCAATGGTGACACGTAGTGGCCATAAAATCTGTATGGGGACCCAGGGTCAACAATGGGCCTAGACAGGATAGAGAGGAAACAACGAATATAACATGTTCATGGCAAGTCAAATTGTTAAAAAGTAAATGTACCACTGTATGCGGCCAATATGATATTATGTATTGAATCGCATATTGTATGGAAAGTTGGAACTTTATATTGTTTTCTGACTAACACCATGAAAATCTGTTTGGTTTCAAAGATAGTTCAAATGAGAATCCTGATAGATGACCTTATTTTTGTACTGTGTACATATGTATGGATAATGGATCTTTAGGCGCATATGTCTTTCCTTGAGTTCTAAGTTATGCCATATGCTTGAAGTTTAATTAGTATCTTATTCTCGTGATATCATCTCCGATGCTATCTATTTTTACTGCATCATTTTCTCTGAATGAGTAGTCTTTTCAAAGTTACCCAAGAGGAGTGTTAACCTTTTGTTTCTTTTCAATATTCTACAATCATCAGCATCTTCTTCTAGGTAAACTTTTTTGCTTCTTGTTATCAGCACATGCATCTTTACCTTTGGCTAGGGGGCTGTAAAGGCGTTCCAAGCATCGTAATGAGTAATGATATGAGCTTATACTTTATAAAGGTTTTGGAATCCAGCTGCCGTCATTATGGAAGAGTATTTCCTATATGTCCTTTTTTCAGAGCATTGTAATCAGAGTTTATTGATACTTTTCTATTTGCAGGCATTCAGTTTTGGACAAGTACTTTGGAGTAAACTGAGATATGCTAAAACCATCAGTTGATGAAACAGTCCGTTTGTTGCAGAATTCTGAACAGTTGATGAAAGTCATTTGGTGATCCAATCATGTAATCTTCGGCTTTACGAGAAACTTTTCATTTTAGAAACTCTCATTTGTTCAAATTAAAGCGAAATCTAATATGGTGATTTAACATGATGTGAGATTAAGAATGTGTGGTCGACCAAGCAAACACGCACCAGCGGTAAAAAGCAATGCAGTCATAAAAGTAGCCACTAACGCACAATTTTCCGAGTAAAAGAGGCCATTAGCAGGAGTCCCTAATCATAATCTTCAGATATTACTATCTCCTAATCATTTACTAGTGACTATAAATGTTTATCCATTTATTGAGAAAAGAAAGTTGTTTATCCAAGTTTTGAGAAAGAAATGTAGTTGGCGCTTGCAAAAGATTGCCAAAGTGATGCAAGGTCATTTCTTTATTATTAAATGCATGTGTAGTAGTAGCATGCATGGGGGTGTGCAGCCGAAATGGTAAAGAGATCGAAGCATAGACCAAGAAAAAGGAAAAGGTTTTGGTACTAATTAGTAGTGGAAGGGGGAAAATAAAAAGGAGGGAAAAGGAAGGTTTGTTCAAATGAGATTCCCGAAAAGAAGATGACTTATGCAAGTATGCTGAAAAGAGGAAGGAGAGAGCAACTTTTGGTTTGTCTGGACGTGCAGTAGATGGAGATAAAAAGATGAAGTCTCTTTTACAAGGCAAATGGCATGTATTGTACCTTAACCCTGCAACTTACGCACACTTTCCAAAAGCTTGGATATACCGTAAGACCACAAGCTCTTCTTTCATTAATTCCTAGGTTTCTGTTCCTTCTTTTGCATGCTGAATATACTAAGTTGATCCAATATAATGATTTGCTTAAAAAAAAAATCTGGCTGAGGCCTTTTCGTTTAGAAGTTGAATCAACATGTTAATAGCTTATTTTCTAGGATTAACAAAGCGACATCCCTTCTTGTTCATTGCATGGTATAGTTGTCGCTCTGATTTTGCCTTTATAGTTGAACAAAAGAAAATCTAGTTAGATACATTCAACCATATAGATGAAATACTTGTAAAATCGGGATATACCCTTTTTCTTAATCTATGTAATAACCCAGCACCTGCAAAGCTTGAAGATAAAGTCTCAACCATTAAACTTCATCTTAAAATTATGCGTTACATCTTTCATGATGCTAATCTTACAGAGAGTTTTAATATCCAAAGCACGCTGTTTTATAAAGACTCACTCATAATTCATCAAAGGACCAGGAATAATCGTTCAATAGTGGTTGTGTCATCAGGAAAATAGAACACTTTGTATGAGAAATGACTGTGGATGCCAACGTAGGTGAAGCTACCAACTGAAAGGATACGTGTTGGATATATGCTGTAGAGCCATGCACGGAATTTGATAAAGGGCTAGAAAAGATGGCTCTGAGAATAGTAATTCAAAGTTTCAAAGTTTACTCGAATATCATTTTCAAAACCGTTGACATTTTCTTTTCATTTCTCTACCACTAAGTCCCGGACCACCACCCCACCTGCACAAATACATAGAGACCAGACCATCAGCTTAGTTTCCCTTTCCACTCACGCTTATAACAGGTTTCAGCCCTCTATACCCTTCTTTAAAAATGACCATTATTTCTTTGAAGCTTGTCATCTTCTTTTCTTAGTACGTTCCATAAAGTGACTGTGGAAAAGAAGTTGTTGGAAATTGCTATATTCTTCAGTCTTCATGAACATTCTTCAGTAAGACTTGTGTAAGAACTTGGATATGCATGAACATTTGCGCAAGTGCATGGCTGGGGCCGTGATCTCATCGGAAGGGTATTACACTTTAAAAAATGTACTCAGTAGAGAGAGGAAATTAGATGGTTAATGCTGACTTGTGAGGACATAAATAACTATTTTTGGTTTAATTAGTTAAATCTGCAAGTCTAGGGCTCGTC
This sequence comes from Erythroxylum urbanii, assembly GCA_027568935.1. NCBI lineage: Eukaryota > Viridiplantae > Streptophyta > Magnoliopsida > Malpighiales > Erythroxylaceae > Erythroxylum > Erythroxylum urbanii. The sequence goes on along the minus strand of JAOQML010000009.1, from coordinate 13,598,475 downwards.
CGAACTATTTGCATGTAGATTTCTATAACGATAAATTAACTATAATTCCACATGCATAACTTGTCACACATGAGCCACATATATTAGAGGAGTTTGGCAGTCCAATTTGAAATGAAATCTTTAAATCTTAAGGATCCTGTCATTTCAGCCAAGGCCAAATAAATATACAATGTGAGTGGTCACATTGGATACTTATGCTTATGGAAAGAAATCTACATCAATCGGCTTTTCACAGAAATTATGTGTAGTCAATGCAAGACAGTACAATGATAGTACATACATAATATGCCTATCTAAGATAAAATGTGGCTTAATAAAATTTCTGGAATAATTTCTGAGAAAATTTTAAAATTTGTTGAATTACAACTCTCGGAAGTACTCTAAAATCCAATTGTCATACCCTTTTCGATTATCTGCATAAGAAGTTTAGAAATGAAATTAAGTATTTGGTAGTGTCAATGTCAACAAGGCAATAAGTTGGTGAAAAACCGTACGGTTAAATATTTCGCAAATTTTCCGTAAATTTTTTTGGTACAAACAAAATAAAACCAAGTACAAACGAAATAACAAGAACACTAAAAATTTATTAACATATTTCGACACTTCTTGGCTACGTTTGCGGGGTCCTCACCCAGTTTAAATCTTTCATTGAAAATGTAATAGGTTTACTCAAGACTTTACAGAGCCTACTTCACTCACTCTTGAAACTATCTCTCTAACTCACTACCCGTGAAAGATTTTTAAACCCGATAACACGACTGACTCGTGTTAACCTCGTCAGAGAATTTTTCTAACTATTTTCACCTAAAAATAATTAATAAAAATAACTCAAGTATTTAACCAAATAAGAACTGAACAATAAGATACTTGAGATAAAAAAAAAGACTTCTCTATGTCGGAGACCTACTGTGTTTTCTCACTAAAACATGACACAACCTAGATGAAGATGTCTTGAAGAAACTAATGAGCTGAGCCACTTCACATTTATAACATCACACACGATATTAAGCTTTTCACGTCTCCTTGGAGATAGACTTCTGTTGTAGAAAGAACATATATGGACAACATATCCTAGAGAATTTTTGACCCACGCAAACAAAGAAAAACAATTCCAATGACCAGAACACGTCAGCCAAAAATAACGCTCACCGCATAAATTCGTTTCAGCCTATAGCTATGTATTGTATCAACAACAACGAAACTCCCTCTCACCAAACTTGCCAACACACACACACACGTAACTTCAGATACCCAAATCTCCATTCAAAACAGAACATTTATCGTAGAATTAGGACAAGGATAAATCTCTCAGCTGATAAGAGTCCCACTTCAATTTAAATATAAAAATTCTACTTTAACACTATCACTTCAATAGCTTAAGTAATTTTTAGTAACATCCCAAGTCCAACCCTTTTAATAATTAATTCTATATGTTCAATTAAAATGCCAAAGCAAAATAAAAGATATATATATATATAATATCCTAAGAGTTGGTTTTGAGGGGGCATTAGTCTATTCCATTCCAAGGCTTCTCACCTCATCAACATGATTACCTCATCAGCTTCTTGCTTGTCTTTATTGACTACTGTTTGATGATACAATGTACTATCCTCCTTTAAAAAGTTGATCTTTAATTCTTTTAATAATATCATTTCCCATGTAGGATCCCCTCTTACCTTCAATATATGAATATCGAACCTTATTTGTTTATATCATCTTCTTCGCAAAGATCTCTTGACTTGCAATGTCAAAGGATGACTATAATGTAGTGGGGCTGATATGCTTATCTTCCCTTTCAACCATAAAGGTTGTATGTCAATCATGGTTATAGCATGGAGACAGGAGGGGCATCTCCAACTTGTCTTTATACGCCAATGGGGTACTCTTTCTGCAGTACTACAAGCGTCGTGAAGAGCTAAAAGTGGAAACTCTTGGCATCTAATACCCCTTTCCATCGATCTCATGTCAGTTTTATTGCGAGGCAGGCTTGTGAGCCATAGCTATCGAGATAAAGATGGGACAAAGAGCAAAGGTAAAAGGGAATTTGCATTAATTACTGCTAGCAAAGGTAAATTCGAACTTGCATTAATTACTGCGAAGGACATAAAATAAAACCAAGGCATCATAGATAGAAGTACATATATGTAACATTTCCTCTTCAACAAGCATCAAATTATCACTAAGATCATCCAACATATAAGCTACTTAAAGGACCAAATTAAAGGTAGCTTCAAAAGCATGAAATTAACAACAAATTGATAAGCATTTAGAGAGATTTAAGAAATATAGCTAAAACAAAGAATATAATTCTTTAAACCCTTTATAATATCTCTCTATCTTCGAAGGTAGGCAAATGATTTTTTCCTTCATATCTTTGGGTTCTAGCAATCACCCCAAGCTTCTGAGGCTGGAGGATGAGTGTATCCAAAACCATGATTCTGGAATCCTACACCGCCAGTGTAATTTAGCATTTCCCTGAGGTTCAGGCTGATGTTAACATGACTCCTACCACTTGCAATACCATTTCCATTTCCATTAACAACATGCTCTTCACAAGCCAGACCAAGAAAGTCCCTAGTCAAACGATCATTCTTCTGCCACGTGGCGAGGCTGCCCAAGTTCGGACATTGTGAGAAGTGACTCACTGAGTCAGCAACTTGATGACTAGCCGGTCCCACATCACCCATGTCCAATGGGATCATGTGACTTTGACCCACAGTACTCTGAGTTGCACCCACAGTTGCAGCCTTTTGAAGGAGTGCAGTGGCTGACAGATGGTGCGATGCCGCTGCTGTGACGGCATTGGAGTGTGAGAGGCTTTGGAAGGGTGAAACTACCAAACCCTTGTGGACGGTGGTCAAAGGTGGTGGTTCTTGGAAAAGTGGCGTAGTATTACTACCCTGAAAGGGGTGAGGTTCAGGCTTGATGTGAACCGAGTTTTGAGGATGAGTAGGGTTCTGAGATTGATCCCACGGAGAAAGTGAGATCTGATGGTTAGGGATAGTAAAGAGTGGCGGTTGAGTCTGTGAGGTCTGGAGAAGCAGAGTTTGATTTGAGGACATCAGTTGCTGAGCTGAGAGTCTCGCGCTTTCTTCCGCTAATGCATCACAAAAAGCTCTGTGTGTTATGAAGCTGTCCTTCCTGTTAATAAGTGAATGCAAATGAGTTGGGAATGATAAATACTGAATGAACAAGTTGAACTGGAAAACAAAATCAGGGTATGACAGAACAAAGCAAGTAAACTAATTTGAAGAAGTTGAAATTTTCAAGATTTAATATGAAAGTTTAATCTGATCACACTAATGCCTGTCTTTTCTTTACTAAATCTTTTAGTGGGTTATTAATGCAAAGGAAGGGATAAAAGTCCAGGGGTCATGCATGCGGATAGGATGGATACATGATTGTCATAAAGCTAGAAAGCACTAAGCATAATGATCTTCTTTGGTCAAACAATGGAAAGAGAGAGAGAGAGAATGGGCAGTCGAATATGAATGTCATGCAGAAATGGAGTAGACAGTAGGGGAAAAAAGATCGAAAAAATTGAGCTCATGCATGAAACAAAGATACGCAATTGAGACCCCCAAGCATGTGGTACTGATGAAGAAAACGAAAGCAGATGGGGCAGGATCGGATTTTTGTGCAGATTTATCTACTTTAATGATGGAGGAGGTCAGAGTTTCAGTGTCTTCCTGCGAGTAAACTTTGACAACTCTCCGTGAAAAATCACGAGACGTACCTATGTACCAGTAAAAACCATAAAACTAAATAATTAATATGAGCTTTTTTCTTGAACAAGATCAGCAGCAGATATTCATCATTTTTTAAGGAGTGCAGACAGGTCACTGCTAAGCACCCAAAAAGCGTAAACACTGTCAGGAAACCCAAAAAAGTTTCTCAAACTGAAATGCATAAATTGCATTAAACTTTGTTTAGAAAAGCTCAGGAAAATCTACCGAGTAGTTAAGCATTTAATGCAAGAATATGATTTTGATTTGAAGAGAAAGTTTGTAAAAAACATGACTGTGTTAGTTGTTCCTTTATTTCCCCATCGTTTATGTTTTTTTCAAATCTGAAATTGGCTGGTCTTAGACCCACAGCGTATTGTTTTTTAGTTGCCCTTGTAATGTCACCTGTAGCAGATACTTTTATTAATGGCTTCCATTTCTATGGAACCTGCCAACAACTTTGAGCTCCAGATATATTCCATGCAGAGCTTACACTCTTTCACAAAAATATACGCAAGACGAAACAATTGATGCAAAATACGAACACCATCCCGAGGACAGGATACCTCCCAGTTTAAAACATTTCCATGAATGTTGATAGAGCTCATCATGTTGAATTAAATAATGAAGAAGGTAGTAATGAGGCTTATGTAGAAAGGGAACTCCTAAAAGGTCAAGAAAAAGAGTAAGTATAGGAAAATTAACCTGGAAAAAAGGGTTCCACAGTCACATCTGTACTCCCTTGTTCCGCAGGTTTTAGAATGAGCTTTCCAGTCTGATTGAACTGCATAGATCTTCGAACACTTTTCACATTTCCACTTCTTTTCTCCATGTTTTCTGCAGTAGTGCTTCTTAATACCAGTAAGGTCACCAAGAGCCCTAGAAGGATGATGGTGAACACAAGATGGCTCAGGGCAAACATATGCTCTCTTCCTAATATCTTTGCTATTTCTTTGCTTGAGCTTCCATGGAAGGTTATGGCCTCTCCTATGAAGTTGAAGATTTTGATCTCTCTGAAACCCTTTGTTGCAGATCTCACATACAAATCTATTTGTAGCCAGTAAGGTCTTTGGAGATAATGCTATCACTTCCGCATCGGGATCTACGAAACCAGTAGTTGATAAACATCTAAAACCGATCTTAAAATTTTACTAGTCTTAACGGTAAATCAAAATACTGGAAGAGAGCTTACGTTATGTATATAATTACCTGGGTTGCCTGGTAAGCTTCTCTTCTTCTTGAACTTCTGTTGTTGTTGTTGTGGAGAAATGGTTGTTGAAACAATTGGATTTAGGCCGCAAAAATCCTGAACTCTGGTACCAGTAGAAACAGTACTAGTTTCTTCAGACAACGTAGAGTTAGATATGGATGCAGGAAACATGCTTATGCAGCAGAAAAATCCAACAAAGAAAAACAAGAAAATTGATCCCTTTTGTTCGTTTGATATCTTTCCACAACCTTTAACCTCTAGTTTGCACCTTTGAAGACACAAGAAGTTAGCAGACTAAGTAAGTCCAGGCCTGGAATATTAGAGAATAGTGGCTCTGGACACAACTAAACAAAACTTTGTTGATGAACAGGTGGCAGTGAAATATAGACACAGAAAGGCATCATTCATTGGGTTGCAAAAGTAAAATCTCGTGAAGAGATGATGATGATGGGTTATTCTCCAAGTCGCTATCTAGCCATGGATAATTGCTTGTCTGAGCAGCTCTGAAATACAATACAGATACATCTCTTTCCAAGCTTTGTTTGTCTCTCTCTCTCTCTCAATCCTAAAGACCATCTGAGAATGAGAGTTTACCATGCAATCAAATAAGATGGGTTTTCCCCAAAAACCTAATACACTCTTTACTACTCAAGAAACCTCTCCCTTCTGTTTATATATGCCCTATTCAGATACATAGAGACAAAGAGAAATTATCACTTCATCGGCAGCTGGTATTGTAGATAACAGTTATACAGGATGTGTTGATTACAGTGGCTGACCACGGAAGACGATAGAGAATAACTTGAGAATTGCAAAGACTAAAAGATTAGAAAAAGGCTAATGAAGAAAAGAAAATGGCTAAAAATTCTGAAAAGAAGAGAGATAGAGAGAGAAACAGAAGAAGAATCCCAACCCCACTTGAATCATTAACATTTCTTTTTGTGTGTTTAATGAATTTTCTTTTGAATTTTGACGTTGGCACTTTCTGTCTTTTCTTTTGTTCCTGTTATAAAACACCCAAACCCTAAAAGGACCTTGATTTGAATGGAATGATAACAAAAAGGATAGTTGGTTGCTTATTACCAGAGAGCTTATAGCAATGAGAAACTTAAAAAGCTTGGGAGATAGAGAGGTGGGCCTTCTCAACCTTTTTTATTACTCCACAACCCACATGATTGCTATTATTGATTGACTGTAGCTTATACACTTGGTTTAGTTTATCACAATATTCATGGCATTTGAATCACTTCTTTATAATTCGTGTTTTACCATAATTTGTGCAGTGACGGATTTGCTAACCAATCTATTGTTCTGTATCATTAAAGGACTTCAGAACCTTTCCAATTAAATGCTTGCAAATAATGGGGAGCTGATCGCATTGCTAAGTTTAGTATTCAGAATCTGCTTTTCTTCTATACCTGCGAGTACAATTCACAACTATTTAAAAACTCCGTCTTTTATTGCTATTGTAATCTGTAATTTAAACCCTTAGATGACTCTTTATTGATTTCTTTGAATAGTTCTTAATTAAACATAAAGACTGTTGATCTCCTTCATGTTACTTTGAAGGCTTCAGGACTATTACATCTAAGTTTCTTCTTGTCCATTTATCTCTGTTGAGGATTTTTCCCAATTTCCGGTCTCTCTTTCTTTTGCAATTATTCTAAGCCATCCTAGTGCAAAGAGAAAGTGCTGATACAAACCCCACCACAGGGAATTTGGAAGGTTTCCTCTCTTCTTTTATTTCTCCTTTACGAGCCCTTTTTTTTTATATTCCAAACCCAAATCTAAAGCCACTAAGAGATCAGCATAAACTGACTTTCTTATTATCCTCTTCAAGATAATACCCAAAACTAGACACCAACATTAATTTACTTGCAACTCGTATAATGATGGGGGATAAGAGCGGCATTGGGAGTGGGAAAATAAGAGATTCTCTTTCTTTATAGTGCATGCATGCGTGGCCTAGCTAAAACATGGCAGCTCAAGACGATAGCAACCACCATGCGAAAATAATCCATTCGCCTTTGTTAGGACCCATTTACATATTTGCATTTCACCTTTCAGTTATCATTCGAGTGCTGCTCTTACATATACTTTGGAGAATCCAATGTGGGTTTGCTTTTGATCTCCTTTGAATCAATATGGCTTTGAGGTGAGATTCATTTTGCTTTTCCTTCGTGATAAGGTGAGGTTTATGCTTCGCTGATTCATCTTTAAGGTTCAAAAGCTAGGATTACGATTCCAGGTACACACAGGAGCTTAAAAACCATCATCATTTTATGTTGTTCTTAAGTGAAACATTCAAAACCACTTTCACGCTTTGATTCCTTACATAAAATTCATAAGGAACTTCAAATGGCCTAAAGTAAGTAGTACGTACTCCCAAATTCTTGATAGTAACGAGCTTTTTAATATTCCAGTGGCGTGACATTTCTCCTAACAATCATGAACACAAAATCTTCCGGAATCTTTGTTCCCCCAATCATCTATTTAATTGTCGATCGAGTGATTAATTCTTACGTCATCATCTAGATAATAGTTAAAGATTAATGACCAGCTTTTCATCTTATGGATAAAAGTTCAACTAAAATTTTTTTAATACAATAACTATTAGTCTTCGATTGATTTACTGTCTAAATGGTTATTAAAATTTAGTGGTTAAAAGTTTTGTTATAGTATATTCTCTTTTTTTTTTTGGTACAACGGAGCAATCAAAGTTTGCTAGGTTTTAACATGGACGGCCCTAAGCCGGAAAGCACTCAAGAGATTCTCTTGAAAGAAATGATGGAGCTGTCCAGGAGTTCTCAAGATGAGTAACAGCAAAATTGTCTCTATAAGCCTAAGTAGCCAAATAATCAACATACATATTTACTTCACGATAAGTATGCACAATACGACACTGCCAAGTATAGCTAAGCAGTTCCTTGCAAGATGAATAATTTGATAGAATTTATCTGTAGGACAAAGGTCGTCATTCACCTTGTTAACGACTAAAAGAAAGTCTGATTCAAGAAATATATTTTGGTAGCTCCGATCCCAAGCTAAAATCAGTCTATAATAAATTTCGAATAATTCAGCGATATAATGGAACTTATTTCTCACTCAATATTTCAATAAACTTTAGTGAAATGAAGGTACCCCTACCTTTTCGGTTCATATAAAGTACGTACTCTCTCGAGTTTGAATAAATGGAGATTCAAGTGTCCATGTCTATCCTGCATGAAAAAATAGGTGATCTTTTGAGCAATGTTGAGTAATCATGAGGATCAAATTCACTATTTACCAGCTAGTTATTGTCCATTTGCCTTTATAATAAATATTCAAGTTGTGGAGACAAACTGATCATGAGACGGACTAAGAATAGGCTCTTGTGGGCCAGTCCTTTTCTTCACGGGTTCTTCTTCTGTTCCCAGATTCTCTTCTGCAATTTCTTGCCCTATAAGCTCACAATAAACAGACATAATTGAGTAGGTGCAAACCAAAACATTTTATTGTCGCTTTCTTCCTTCTCCAATATTAATGTCTCTCCAAATCTTGTACACCTTAGACTTCTGTTACGTAGAATGAATTATAATGGTTACTTATGATATTTAGACAGTATTTAAATTAGAAAATTTTGAGCATGATCCGCAAAATATCAAGATAAAGATAAATAATTTGTCATACAAAAATAAAAAATCTGTGATAATTATAATAAATTAAAATGTGTGGCTATGATTAATTTGATTAACCTATAAATATCCATCAATCTTCTTATTTCACGTGTTTAATATAAATTCAAACATCCAAGAGTAAAGTTTGTGGGCATTCTAATTTTATAGATTTTAAGTTACAAATTATTATTTTCAACTTATAATTAACGAGTGAATGTTTGTTTTATAACTCTTCTTTTTTACTCATAATGATATTTTGTATGATCTACTTATTCAAATATTAATTGATCTGTAATCTTGCTCTATTTACCTATCATTCTAATAGTGATATCATGGCCTAATTAGGATGTATATAGCTACACTACAACAAATAGATGAATTAACGATGTTTTCTTTTGCGATGAAAGAAAAATCATCGCTAAAAGTGAACATATTGCGATATTTAAACAATTCGTCATTAAAACTAAGCATTTAGCGACTAAATAGAAAAGCGTGACAAAAGGGAAAATATTTTGTGACGCATAATAAAAATCGTTGCCAAATGTTGAATATTTAGTGGCGATTAAGAGAAATTGTCACAAATGATACACAATGGGTGACGATGTAAGATATTCGTCGCTAAATAAGCTTATGACAACGCTTTTGAAAAACGTCACCATAACTTGTCAAATATTTGGTGACTAATCTAGAAAATCGTCACCAAAGGGCGACGATATTCTAAAGCATCACCAAAAGGTCAATATTTGGTGACGAACTTTAGGAATCGTCGCAAAAGGTTAAACATTCTGCGATGATTTTTGAAAATTGTCACTAAATGTCAACCATTTAGCGACGATTTCCAAAAATCGTCACTAAATTTCTGGACTAAATGGTATACATTCAGTGATCACCAAATGGCTGACATTTTTCAAAATTATTAAACTAACATTTTTATAATCTATCATAGCTAAAATATGTTTTATTGGAGATTTGTTTTGAATGTTTACAATGTATTATTAAAAAAAAACTCACAACATAATTTTAAGTGTTAAATAGTAGTATTAATTAATCATTAATATTTACTAACATTGCAAAAATTAGTGATAATAAGTTTAAATAATTTTATCAATAAAATAACATGATATGTGGAGTAGCACAAACTTTGAATTAAAAGTTTAACAATTCATACAGTCATAGAACCAGAACAATAACAGTCCACATTCAATATATAGTACACAATTTGACCCCTAACTAGTAGAGATGTTGTTTGATAAATTCTTATAGATACAACAATAAATCAACTTTAAAGCTGAGTTCAATTGATTGACTCGATAAATGATAATGATATAATTATTTATTTGAATTCTAGGTGATAAGAGAGTCGGTAAAGGTAAATGAGTCCCTGATGTTTGGATTCCTGAGAAGGGTCCTTGCACGTTCGAAGGTACTAATTAAAACAGTAACAATTCTTCCCTCAGGTGTAGGGTTTTTGATACTCTCTTGCAACATCTTTTCCACTATAGCTAAACTTGTAGAGGATATAGTGAATGAGTAGCTAATTTAGTACCTAAAGCACAATCAATATAGAACTTAGATATTGTCAGATTTATAAACCATTAAATGAACCGAAATTAGAGTGACATGCATACGTGAATGAGCAGACGAAGTATGTAGAATTGACGAATTTTTCAAAACAATCGATTTCCTTAATCCTTTACGGACTTTTGTGACATCTATAACACCCGGTATCTCATTTACCCAGTACAGCACAAATTTTTTTTGAGACTAATGTCATTAAAACTAGGACAGTGAATCATAATTTTTGGTGACATCAAATTAAAGATGTTTTATACTTTTTTGGTCATCACAGGAAATTGTACTAGCGGATTTTAAAGAACCAGTACAAGAAGGGCGTTTTTGTAAATAATAAAAGAGTGGCTTATAAAGGAAGCTAAGCGTAAATAAGACAAAACACTTATCTTCCTTCTCCCTCACTTGGCCGAATTCACCATGGAAGCTCCTCTCTCAAAATTTTCAAGCTTTGTAACAAGAAAGTGAAGGAGAATCAAGCCGATTAGTCGATACAAAATGGTAAGCTTTGGTCCCGAAACTTGATTCTACCAATTGAAATTTAGTTTCTCACTTTCTTGTGCCATAACTATGAAACCCACTTGATGAAATTTATGGGTTTGATAATTTTGATGATGGATTCTTATTCTTTGATGTCTAATGACTAATTAACTTAAGGAATTTTTCATTTTTTATGGTGATTTGGGCCTAAACCAAAACCTAGGGTTTTGGAGTTCAAAGCTGCCAAGGGAGGTAGATTCGTAGGTCCTTCTTATACAATTTTTTTGAGCTATTTAACATGTGAATTTGAAGAAACTCAAAACTTGAAAGTTGTAGATATAGGTGTCTACTGTATTCAAGATTTTTTTTACGAATTTAGGGTGAGCAAAAAAAAAAGAGATATAAGTCCGAAATTGAAACTGGTTTGGAATACCAACGGGATTGAAACACCAAATGAAAGTTAATTGTTTGAGGACTTTAGAGTAAGAATTGGATGATGATTTCTTCTTATGAAATGCTAAAAAATGTGTCATATAAGTTTTGAATAAAGGGAATTTTAATTGGATGAGTAACCTGTTAGATATGGCTAAATAAGTGAAGGGTGTTACTGACCTTAGTGACACAGAAGAGAATAGGAACAAGATAGCCTTAGAAAAATCACAATACATCCAAATTACATCATTTTAAATCCATCTTTGGATATGTGATAGCCGTATGAGTCTATTGAAAATGAAAATTTGAATCACCTCAATTGGATAAGAATGAATAAGTTATAATGATTTTAGTCAGGAAGGGTTCAACTCGTGACAGAATATTAAGGCTAAATGTAAATGGGATATTTGGAAGCTTTAATGACCGAATTAGAAAATGGTGATAAATGAAAAAAATTGTGAATTTATGTGTTAACTAGATGGAAATTTTGAAAAACATTGGACCTTTGTAGAAAAAGTTATGCCTTCGCGAATGAGATCTACAAGGATGAATTAGTTAAACCGAATAGGTTCAAGTATGATTAAGCTAATCAAGACATAAAGAATCAGGTGCTCGAAAAAACTAAGTTTGGAAATAATGAAGTCCAAGGCTCCTAATTTCAAGGGAAAATTGGCTTGAAGCCAATTTGACCATTATAGAAGAAAATATAAATTTATAATGATATATGTTAAAAAATGAGATTTATGTAAGAATGACTAATGCGGGTATATGTAATTTTTATGCATGTTACCCAATAGCTTGTGAAAGTAGACAAGGAATAGAACTAGAAGTTGTACCTAGTACCTCTCAAGTTCAAGAAAATTATAAAAGAGATCAGAACCCTTGAGATAGTTGAGGTGAGTATAATCATGCTACTATACTTGTGTAGTAATCCTTTTTTTTAATTTTGCAGCTTATTGAATTGTTCTCGAATCTGTATGACTTATTTGACAGACGACTCCATGTTATTAAGTCTAGCATATTGGATGTCAAATTGGCCAGGTGATATTCAGATTCTTTACATCTTCTGGTTCCCTTGTTATGTTGAACTTATTAATTGCAATTCTTTGATGAATCATGATTTTCTTATTAGCCATGATTGATGAGTGCACATGATACCCAGCTGATGGAGTATATTATCAGACCATGTGCACATAGGTAACCCACCGATGATGAGTTAGATTCGGGTCCTACCTGGAGAGGGCAGGGCTCTAGAGGCAGGGTTAGGCCAACCTTGTCTAGAATCAAAAAAGGGGAGATACACCGTACTAACATAGCTCTGTCTCTTCCTAAGAAATTAAAAAAATCAGAACTCGGAAATGAGAAATCAGAACTCAGAAATGAGAAAGCTCATAATTAGAAATCTTGTGGAACTCTATCAAAGAAAAGAACCGAGAACTCAGAAAAAATTTAGAAACCAGATTCATTTTATAATAGAGCAATTCATATTGAGATTTATTATTGATACTTATGTGATTGCCGTATTTGAAATTACAACCTGTTTATTTATTGATACCATATATTGTTGTTTAGAATGCCACAGACCATTTTTGTGAAGCTAGCCTTGTGTTACCTAGCCTCACAAGCATGGTAGCATGTTTATATCTCACTGAGTCTTGTTGTAGACTCACCTCTCACTATTATCATTTCAGGGGATTAGCAGATCGTACGAGAGAGAAATCCAAGCGTTTTGAGACTTGCTTGGATAAACAGACAAGTAATTTTTTTTGGCATGATGTTAATTACAGATGCTTATAGCTGCTCCATGGTTTGTCATAATCATATGTACACGATACATGTATGGATATGCTATGTTATTGAGAATGATGTCAGTTGATGATATGAGGTAATCATAGATTGACAGATTATAAGTAGATAATGTGTGTTAGAATTATAGATTGAGATCCTTACTTCATTCAAAACTGTTAACCAGGTATATGGATACTTAATCAGAAAAACGAATGGGTCACGCAGGATTTTTAGTAGAATATAGAAAAGTTAGGCTTACTACAGGTTTTGGTGGCATTAAGCCTACCCATTCCCTAATGCTAACACGGTCCAAAAGGCAGGTCGTGTCAACATCGCTCCTGCCTTCATGGGCATACATGTCATCTTCGAGACTCAAAGAAGCTTAAAATAACATGTAGTATAAACCATCAAACGTGAATATATATAATAGCTTCATAAAAGGAAATGAGATGTACATAATAAGGAAAGTGACGCTGTTCAGATGATACTAAACACCTTGAAGCAGAAGATCGGCCATGGAAGGCAAATGTTGAATAATGTATGAAGTGGAGATTTT
>JAOQML010000009.1:13566290-13584959 GCA_027568935.1 Erythroxylum urbanii | reverse complement strand
TATCATTGCATTTTAGACTTAGCAGATCACACTATCCACATTCTAAATTTTGAGAATTTACATAGACATGAATATGTCACCATATAAATCAGACCATTGTTTCATTTAATAATCATAAAATAACACTCAATTATGCTCCATATTTAACAAATTAAGATGCAATGGGCAAACATAATGGATTGAGAGAATCACATAAAACAGAATGGTGAAATCGAAGTTTACACCTTGAATAGAATGGGTCCATTTTTCAGAGCTCACGTCCCACAAGCAGGTAGCTGGGAGAAAGCTTTAAGTTAACGTGCACATGATGAATAGAATGGTATCTCTCTTACCCACATAAGCAAATTTTCCAAAGCTCATATATTCCATATCATACTCATACTTTCATGCTTTTTATACTTTTCTTCTAATCATTAATACCAAATACAACAAAATCTTTCAAAGTAAACACGATAAGAAATCACAATGCATTTTTTCCATATTCACATTGTTTCAAAAACAAGCATTTAAGCATACATAAACATATAATAGATTAGCCCATCATCACAATAACCATAAGCATATTACCCATCTATTTACTTGTAATTCCAAGATCAAGTTTGTTCTTCTTCTTGCTCTTGATTTTGAAGTTCTTGGTTCCTTTCAAACAAACATATTTTCATCCAATCAACATACATGAATAAAACTTCCATAAGCTTTAAATATCCAAAAATGAGCTTAGACTTAATCTACTCTTGGTTTATCGAACTAGAAGAACTAAGATCTAGTTAAGGTTCATAAAAATCTAAGAACAAGAGTTTTGGTTCTCTTCTTTCTCTCTTCATTTACAACATAAAACCTATTTTCCCTACTTTTTTCTTCTATCAAAACAAGAAGAATAAATAAGGGTTACCTAAAAACTCAGCTGAATATTCTTCTTCCTCTTCTTTCTCCTTGCTCCTTTCTTTCCTTCTTCTTCTCTTTCTATGCTTCAGTTTTCTTCTTCTCTTCTTCTGGTTTCTTCTACGACTTTCTCTCTTTTCTTACTTACTATAAACGACTCTCTCCTCTTCTTTTCTTATTAGTTTAAGACTAACTTTTGTCTTTCCAAGCTTACCTTTCCTTATTAATCTAGTGCCTTATAACTCCTTAAATTAATTCTAACTCTTTCTTTTAATTCATGCAACCATACGAGATTCATAATATATAACTCCAAAAATTGCTAATTCATGAATTCTAACTTATATTCGTGCTTGCTAATTTAATTAAATAAATTTTAAGAAAAATTCAGGGTCCAACTGATAGTGACTCAGATGAAGACTCTTAGTTTGTAAATGATGTGTAAATATTCTTTTGTACAAAATGCATTCCGTTTTATATGTTTAATTTATTTCAATTTATTAAAAAATATGTCACTAACATTAATTATAAAATGAATCATTTTTATATTTCAAACTATCTTTAAAATTGTAATAAATTAAAATTAACAATTATAATAATATTTAAATTCAAAATTAAATTTTATCACTAAATAATATTAGCTACCAAAACAAAATCATCCCAAAAAGTTATTACCTACGTTTACAAGAATGTCCCTAAAAACATTTACCTACAATCACAAATTAGTAGCTAAAACTATTCTGCTACGAAAATAGAATCATCACTAAAAACTATTAGCTACCAAAGTTAAATCGTCACAAAAAGTTTTTACCTACATTTGTAGGAACGTCTCTAAAAACATTTCCCTACAACAAAAGATTAGTAGCTAAAACTATTCTGCTACCAAAAAGAAATCGTCATTAAAAATAATTACCTACGACTACAGTTTAGTAGGGAAAAAATTTTAGCTATGAAACATAAACGTCGCAAAAGACTATGTACGACATTCTTTGTTCTCGTCGATTATACTTTTTACCAACGAATTCTTTCTATCAAAAAAAGATTTTTGCGACGATTTTAGTAAAACATCGTGAATGTTGTTTTGTTACAGGGATTTAGCGACAATTGTCGCGATGATTGTTTTTCGTTGCAAATTAGTATTTGTGACAATGTGTTATTGTTTAGCAACATTTATTTTTGTCGCTAAATGTAGTGTTTGTTGTAGTGCTACTTACGATATGCTCTATAGTTGGAATTATAAGTAGATCTTTCACATTATAAGATAAGTTTGATATTGTTCACTCTTTAAAGATACTGAAGTATATTACTCATGATACAATAATTAAGTATGTGAAATAGTAGGAGCTATTTCTCTTAACTTAAAATAGTTTGTGATAAAAGCATTGAAAAACAAATTTAAGATTGAGAAGTTCAACAAAAGTAATTTCTTATTATTAAAGTTGAAGATGAAAATTGCCCTCACAAATGTTTGCAGCTGTTAACGGAAGACCAACAAACTTCACAGATAACGTCAAATGGAGTGAAATAGATGTAAATTCCATTGCAAAGCTTTATGTAAATTTAAATGATGAAGTTTTATCAATCATAGAGAAGAGAAAAAACAAAAAATCATATATGAGATTATTACACAAAGTTATACGAGGTCAAGTTAATAATAATTTTTTCAAAAATAGTTTATACTCTTGGAATGTTAAAATCCACTTTGTTGACCGAGCACATTAATAATTTGACTACTTTATTCTCTCAGCTCATATTATTGGATTATAGAATGGAGCTATATAAACATCTAAACTTTTACTTCAAAGTTTAGCTAATTCATAAGATCAACTCATTATTAACTAATAATCTTCTTGCGTACTACTCAGTATTCAATGACATAATTGCAGTCATAGTTTTAGAGGAAGAAGTCGATAAAAGAATAAAGAAGATAGACAATCTGGTTCATAACAAGTTAAAGTCTTGATGGTGATATGAGGAAGATCAATAGAATATAGAATAAGTGGGAGTTAAATCATGATACATCAAAATTAAAAAGAAAGAAGAATTTAAAATGCTACAACTGTAGTAAGAAAAGTCATTTGAAAAATGATTATTGAAATTTAAATAAGAAAAATTTTAATCCTCAAGAAAATTCTATAGGTTCTTCAAATGATGATGATACTTTATCTTATGAAGTAACAACAACAACAATAATTAAGAGTAGGAAATCACAACTTGATATACAACTCTTCAACTCAGGAGCTACTTTTTATATGATCTCTACAAGAGAATGGTTTCACTTAGGAAACTATCTCATAAGGATCTGTGTATAATTGTGAAGATTATCTTCTAAATGTTGTTGGTATTAAAACCATTAAATTAAATATGTATGATGGTACAAGTCATACTATTCAAGAAGTATAATATATGGAGGGCTTTATGAACAATTTGTTATTCCTAGAATGACTAGATGATATTGGTGCAAAACAGAAATTATTAATAAGATTTTAAAGATAATTTGAGGCATGCTTGTCCTTATGAATGGAGAGAAGATAAGTGCAAACTTGCACAAGTTAAAGGGAGAGTCATTGCTAAAAGAAAAGGCACAAATTACTTTAAATAGTCTAAGTGAAATATCTCTAGTGTTATGGTATCAAAAAGTTGAACATATGTCTAAACAAGGAATAAAAACCTTTGTTGGGAAAAATTTACTCCCTGTAATCTTGGAGGTGTTACTATCTTTTTCTGGGCATTATGCTACAAGTAAGCAACACTACATAAAATTTAATAAATTAAATTCAAGATCATTGCCCTTGAATTTGTTCATTTTGATGTACATCAAGCACTAGTTCCATCCTTACAAGGAGTAAAGTACTTTGTCTCTTTCATTGATGATTACTCTAGGAGGTGTTATATGTATCCTATCAAGAGGAAAGTAGATGTGAATTGGGTGTTTATAAAATTCAACATTACTTAATTAATGATAACTCATGTAAATAATAATGAGAAAGTTGCTTAATATAAATCAATTAAACAATTCAAAAATAATAAAGACGATAGTGAAGAGAGAATAATAGTTGATTTATAGTGGTTTAACAAACAACACTTGCCTATATCCACTCCCAAGACTCCTTTTAGAATTCTACTTTAATTCTTCTTTCAAGGAGAAGAATAACCTTAGTACAATCTTTCTCTGTAAGGAGGAATCCTTCTTATAATCTTCTTCTAAGGTGAAGAGGAACCTTAATCCCACTTAGATCACTCCTAAGTATAATATCTAACATTTCAACAAAAGATTACAACTCAAAATTATCTCATTTAGTCACTTGATCTCTAAAAAGGCTCACTCATACAAATGTAAAACAATGATTAAATGATTGAAATACACTTAGAAATATGTGTAAAATACACCCAAATATTTTTATGCAAAGAATGATTTTTCAACTCACCTAGTAGTCCTTCTAACGCCCATTTCTACCTCATACTATGAGTGAAAGGGAAAATGTAAAGAATACAATAAGAAAACACCTATTTATAGTGTCTTAGGACCCATATTAGTCTTTGAAGCCAAGAAATAGCCAATACAATAGGGATTTGTAGAGCATTGGTAGACCATTATTGTATACTGAAAGGCACCAAATTCATTAACTACTATGATAGTTGTTGAATAATAGGCATATCGGTTGACTAATATGCAATAAAGGCACTATGTGTACTAGCCTTTGTGATATTGGTCGACTAGTAGGCATATTGGTTAACTAATATGACATATTGGTCAACCATAATATCAACCAATGTTACAAAAACTTTCAATACATCATATTTAACAACTTTAACTTATATATATAGGTTGATTAATCACCAAAAAAATGTGATTTTAACAACTTCAAATGCTCAAACTCAATTTGTTTAATGCAATTATAATTTAAACACTCCTTAAATTTTTTTCCTAAAGTTTATTTGAAAGATTAAAAGGCTTTTGTATTAAAAACCAAAAGCTCTAATGCCTCTAGATGAATGAAAAGACTCATACAAAAATTAAAATGAAATGTCTATGTATGGTGACTTATTGGATCATGAAATTAACAAAGTGAGATTATAAATAATATATAAAATATAAAATGATCTTGGAAAGCCTTGATCTTCTTTTGCTTTTGGTTTGATCTTCATTTTTTTATCGTAAACTTTAACTTCTCTTTTCAACTTTATTCACCATCTTCTTGAGTTTATGACTTCATTTTGTTCTTATACTGCTTTTTATCAAAATAACAAACTCATTAATAGTAATTATGTTTTTTTATGTAAAAGCCCAGACCACTCACCTATAGATATTGTCCGCTTTGGACCTTAGCCTAGCCAAGCCCTCAACTTTTTTTTCTTTCCACCCCCGAAAAAACGCATTTATAAGGGAGAGGTATCCATACCCTTATAAGGCATACTTCATTCCCTTCTCCAACAGATATGAGATCTCATAATCTACCCCTTTTTAGGGCTCAGCATCCTTACTGACATACCGGTCTAGGTACTAGCTTTGATACCATTTGTAACAACCCAAACCACCTGCCCACAGATATTGTTCGCTTTAGACCTTGGCCCAGTCAAACCCTCACAGTTTTGCTCTTCCCATCCCCGGGAAAATGCGTCTTTGAGGGAGAGATGTCCATACCCTTATAAGGCGTACTTCGTTCCCCTCTCCAACTGATATGGGAATCTCACAATACCAATTTGATTGTCACGACCCGGAATCACATTAGGCATATGACAACTATCGCATACTCGGGCTCAGGATACTCACGATACCCTTAACCTAACTATGCAAGGCTAATTGAATATCTTTAAAAACATTTAGACAGCATAAAAATGTTCACACATAAGGTCACTTACAAACCATAAGATAGTCAAGAGTTAATTTAGAAAATTATAAAGCATATCAACATAATCGTGAGCCATTATACAACAAAAGTACAAAACAAAGACTACCCATGTGCGATAATGCCCTGAAAATATCAAAAGACCGCACAAACTACTCAGAGCTTCAAGCTCACCAAATTAACCTGCTTGGTTGGGAAGAAAAGGGGGGTGAGTACATTATGTACTTAGCGAGTAGGAAAAAACATATATCGCAAACAGAACCTGGTACATACCAAAATGATTTAAATAATCTAAGGACAATTTTACACATCTAACATGCACATAACCACCTATGAAGTGAATATGCATGACATAAAAACACATAGACCTAATCTATGACCCATGCCATACTGGTTAGGAACCAAATAGGCCTTGCCTATCAATCACTCTTTTAGTGAATATAGGTTCCAGTTCTAGTACACAAGAGTAGAAAAACATCACATGTAAAAATCAAGTCTCGTCAGGAAGCCAAAATAGTTATGTATGTCACCATTAGTTGGCCAAAATAGTGTGCACACCCACCGAATCCTGCGAGTTTCATCTGTGGTGAATCCAGACTACAGTTGATAAGAGCGTCATGACCCTAGATGATGACCTCATCGGTGACTAGACCTCTAGGTGTGCAATCACCCGTAAGTCCTGTAGAATGGTGTCGATACAAAGACTTGACTTTTATGTATCAGCATCAAGGGTACGGGGGCCATTTAATCTTTTATGCTCAGCACATGATTGGCCAATCGTTTCCTCACCAATAAAAAAAATCATATACAAATATTAAGTACAAAGAAATCAAGTAAGGTACCATTTCTTTATTTATCGGTCCAATCGATAACATGGAACCTTGCTATGACTCTAAGCCAAAAGAGAACACATACAAGTAGCATACACGACTCAGTTATGCATATGTAAGTTTCAAAATGTTATTTCATACAGTGAAAGTTATCATTTGCATTCCAAGTGCAAAGTTATTCAAAAATGTAGTTTCAAAAAAATAAAACATTGTCCTTTGCACTTCAAGTGTAAGTTTGTTGAAAACAATAACATTCCTTAAAATATGAAATAAAAACATCAGTTTCACTCCAAGTGCAAGGAGTTATTCAAAACAATGTTATTTATTAAATACATAAGTATAATAGCATCTATTTGAGAATCGATTCTACTGTGCTTTACCTAGGTTCAAAATTCACATACAAGTCATCATGCATGTCTTGGGATGTCCTAATCCTATTTTAGAGATATGTTTTCCCTAACTCACCTCAAAAGAAGGTGTACACTCCTTTGACTTCAACAATCCTCGATACAAACTCCTTGATCCACAGCTCCCGAGCCTTTATACATACAAATGTAATGTATTTACTACTCAAACATATAACTCATATTTATACACCATCATATAACTGTATAAAACACAATATCACTATTTTTAAGCCATAGGATTTGACCATTAGGCTTCTCACGTGATTACTTCCCTTATTATTTGCATACTCTTTCTTTTGCATTTTTCAAGACATTTAAAGCCCTGATCCAATACTTACATATTTCAAAGCATAATTAAACACATTTTTATCTAAGCACATTAGGCCCTTACTCATCAATCTAAGCAACAATTCAAGTTTACTCTAAGTAAACATGAAAGTGTCTTTCCAATGCACTCCATCAAAATTCTTAAATCCTAAGCCAAGTTCACTTAGGCATTTTATCAAACACCTAAAGGCATAAACTTGAAAGCCTCCTTCTAATGTACTTCTTCCTCATTTTTCATCGTCAATTCACATTATATATATACATTTAACATCATAGAGTTCATTTAAACCATCAATTTCAAAAGATATTCAAAATTTCACCAACCTTCACCAAAGAGAGGGCATTTTGGTTTTGGATTAAATAAGCTTCTCAATGACTCATTTTATTCATCTAAACTATGTCTTATGCATATTCAAGCATGGAGAACAACATATCTTAACACCAAACTCAAAATCATAATGTAGAGAGAGATGAGACAAAATTTACCTATACTTTCCTTTAGTGATATCTTAAAATCCTTTGAGAATTTCTCAAATATAATGATAGATTTGAGTTCCTTGACCCCAAATTAACTTAGAACACCTTGGTTTGGGTTAAAGAATAAAAAAAATGGTGAAAGTTGGGTGATGGCCGAAACTTCTTCTTCTCCTCCTTTCTTCTCCTTTCTTCTCCTATCTTTTAATTAAAACAAAGTGTTTTAATGTTCAATGGTGTGGTGAACGTACACACCAAGAAGAAGGGTCTAGATTTTGACTCTTTTTTTACCAAACATGGTGAATTTACCTTTTTGCCCTTAGTTTATGTGAAATTACCAATATACCCTCCAAACTTTTACTAAATTTGAAATTAAACCCAAAATTTGAGAATGGACAAAACTTTTATTTTCAATTTGGTCCCCAGACTTTTAAAAATTATAATCAAGTCCCTTAACTTTATAAAATTACATATTGGTCCTCTAAGAATTAAAAAAATACATTTAACTTTTAATAATTTGCAAATAAGCCCTTATGTACATCAACTTTTCCAATTAAGCTTTCTAAGTGTCCAATAACTCTATAAATCATGTCTAATCAACTCTAAGGCATTAGAACACATTTAACTCAGACACCATGGCTATATCCATCCAATGGACTCGGTTTTACACACTTAGAAGCTTATATGTCAAAATTCTCCAAGATTTCACATACCGATGAACTCTAAGTTCATGTAAGGGCATATAACATTATATATCACTGACATATATACTGAAATTTCAAATACATTTTTGAACTTGTAGACAACCATGTATATATCAATATGCAGTCGTATCTCTAAGTACATACCAATATAAAAGGGCTCAGAAAATCCAACGCTACAAGTACTCCCCCCTCAAAAGAGTTTTTTCCTCAAAACTCCTAAGTTGAGGATACAAATAAATTAGGGTATTGACATCTCATAGCATTCTCAGGCTCCTATGTCATCTCTTTGACCCTGTCACTCTTCCAAAAAACTTTGACCGTGGGAACTTCCTTGTTGCGTAATAGCCCAGACTACCCACCCACAGATATTGTCCGCTTTGGGCCTTGGTTAGCCAAGCGGACAATATTTATGAGGGGTGGTCTAGGGCTATTACAAATGGTATCAAAGTCAATACCCAAACCGATGTGTCAGCGAGGACGCTGAGCCCTAAAGGGAGGTAGATTGTAAGATTCCTATATTGGTTGGAGAGAGGAATGAAGTATGCCTTATAAGGGTATGGATACCTCTCCCTTAAAGATGTGTTTTTCTAGGGGTGGGAAGAGCAAAACTATGAGGGCTTAGCTGAGCCAAGGCCCAAAGCAAACAATACCTGTGGGTGGGTGGTCTGGGTTGTTACATTTTATCATCAAAATGTCAATTTAAACCTTACTTGGTTCAACAATCTCTAATTTTTTTATAATGACAAAACATTTGTGATATTAGAGAGCAATATGAAAGTTAAGCAAACAAGTAGGATAAAAATTAGTTTTCCCTCAATTCATGCATTAGTCATAAGTCAATATCAAGAACAAAAGATATTTTCAAGCATTTCATATAAAGTGTAAGAAATACAAAACAACAATATAATCACTTCCTTTAAAATGCATTACTCCCCTTGAAATTTATCTCTCCTATTAAACCTAATATCACTAATATTTCTCCCCCTTTGTGGAATCATCAAAAAGAAATCATTATCTAAAAATACAAAATGTAGAGTGTTATGCTTCAAACTAACTTCGTAAAAGTAACCAAAACATATCTGATTAAAAATGATAAGCTTTCTCTCTATGCTCTTGAATATTTAAAGAGTCAAAACAAAAGGTCAATTATACATCCCTAATTGTATCTAATTTAAAAAATCCTTAATTTCAACATTATTCCTAAATTGAAAGATTCAATTAAAGCACTAAAGGCAAGTTTTGACAAAATTGGAGGTTGAAATTGTAACAAATAAAAGCATAATTACAATGTCCAACAATCAATTTTATAAAAAAATGTATAATTTTGAAAACTCCAAAATTTCAGAAATAGAAAAATAAAAAAGTGCCTAAAATACCAAAATTAATCAAATTTAAAGATCTATCGATATAATTGAAAAAGAAATAACCTTGACTCATCATTCTAAAAAGATAACTTTTAATTAAGAAAAATTTAAAACCCAAAAATAATATAATTTCAATTTGATGCAATTAAATGATAATTTTATGAAATAGGGATGATGTTTTTCAAGTAAAAGATTGGATTGTTTAGGGTTTTGGAAGATACAAACAACTAAAATAGAAGAAAAGAGGAAGAGGAGAGATTAAACCATGAAGACTAGTCGACTAGTTGGATTTTAGTATATGGTTGATCATACTAGCAATTACTCACTAGAAAGTATGTGAAGGTAAATTTTGAGAACATTGGTCAACCATATTAAGATATTGGTCTACCAGTTGACTAAATAACTTGATAAAATATCCTTTGAACTTAAATTTAAACATCAAAATGCTTAATAAGTCATGGTAACATCAATCAAGAATTTTCAAAAACCTTAAAAGAGACTTTAAACCCTCAAAATCATGCCCAATTATGTCCTAATATGATTATTCATTAATGTAAACCCAAACATCCATCACTAAGGATTTAGACTTAAACTAACAAAAAATGGAAGATGTCATATATTTATAAATCATAAGCTAATAATTACCTCTTATTAAATATTGCTTATGATTGATATGAATAAAGATTCTTCTTAAGTTTATAAACCATTAGAAGCATCTCATCCTTCTTATTTCCCTAACTTTGTTCAATAATTGACTTTTTAGAAAAGTCTTGGTGGATATTGTTAAGGGATAATTTCTCTATATCATACAACAATTTCAAGAATTTCTTAAAATTAAGAAGTTTACATTCATTAAGATAAAGAAAACATAAACTCTTCAAAAGTAATACTTAATTTAATAGATACCATCTCTAATACATTCCATTTGGTTTTTCTTTTTCAAGATCCCTATAAAATAACAAAATTGATGTGTTTTAGGTACCCAAATGCGCTTTGTACCTTAATTGTTAGTCTCCTTCTTTTCAATCCATGCTTTTAAGTGCTTTCTTACCATCATTTGGTATAAAAAAATCAATATGTCCATACTTTCCATAAAAATAACATACCATATTATATGAGTGATGACGAACATGAATTCAATCCTATGGATTATATGTGTGAATTCATAATAAGGAATCTTCCTTTGGAAATTAGATGTGTTGAATGTTCTGTTAAGGTAGTGAAATGTCCTATGATTATTATCATAAATGAAAGTTTGATCCATGATTCTTTGAAGTCTATAGGGGTGTAAATGAGTTTACATATTATCATAAAAGTTAAGTTTATTCTTTTGTTAAAAGTATTGACCTCTATGCCTAGGTTGTGAGCCATATATGAAATCATGATTTTTGCTATTAGTTTGAGCTTTAGTGAATGTGACTTATGCCTATGTATACTTAGATGTGGATGCTCTATGCTCATTTATCATTTTAGGAAATGTTTCTTCTCTATGTAAATATTATACTTTGAAAAAAGTATTTTTAATGTTGGAAACACTCCAATAGTTATATCCAATTATATACTTATCATAGAAATTCTTCTGAGCTCCTTACTTGTTTTTAAGTTTCTCAAATTTCTTTGTAAACTTGGACAATGAGTGCTTGAGAGGCATCAACCTCATTTTTCAATGTTTCACTTTCAGTTCTTAATGCATCTAAGTCATGATTATCATCAATGATCATATTTTTGGATCTTTGAATGCCATGAAATTCACTTTTCATTTTTTCATTCCCACTTACGCATAGATCTAGCTTCTTTTAAGCCTCTTTAAGTTTGGAGGACAAATTTTCTTTTTCATGCTTATGATTTCAAGGCTCTCAGTTAATTTTTTTGTATATTAAATCAATAATAATATCATTATAACAAGAATTAGGGTTAGATGTTTCCTTATCATTGTCCATAGCAATAAAACATATATACACTATCTCTTCTTCTCAATGCTCATCTTCAGACTCACTTATGTCATCTTCGGACAGTAAGTACTTGAGAGGCATCAACTTCTTTTTTCTTATTTCTTAATGCATCTAAGTCATGATTATAAGTAATGATCATATTTTTGGATCTCTGAATGCTATGCAATTCACTTATCATCTTTTCATTCCCACTCATGCATGAATCTAGTTTCTTTTAATCCTCTTTATGTTTGGGGGATAGCTTTTCTTTTTCATGCTTATGATTTCAAGGCTCTCAATTAATTTGTTGTATATTGAATTGATAACAATATCATTATCATAAGAGTTAGGGTTAGATATTACCTTATAATTGTACATAACAATAAAACATATATAAGCTATCTCTTCTTCCTAATGCTCATCTTCGGACTCACTTATGTCATCCTAATTTTATGCTTTAAGTAATTTATTCTTATCTTTATGCTTTAAGTAATTTGTTCTTATCTTTCTTATCCTTCTTATTATTTCTTTCATACTTCCTATTATCTTTGAGTAGAGCACATTATGACTTTATATGACTAGTTTTCTTACATTCAAAGTAAATAATGTTAAAGGATTTATATCTTAAAATCACCTTCAACTTACTTGAAATTCTTTCTTTTGGAGAATTTTTACTTCAGGAATTTATTGAATTTTCCAATGAGTAAGTCAATATATCTTCGTTTCTTTCACTAGTTAATGTCTTTTCTTTTCATTTGATTTCTTTTTTGAGGTTTTAAATGCTAATTTATTTTTATTTGGAAGTTTCATTTCTTCTTGTGTCTCTTGGAGCCTTATTTCATTTGTAAGAAAAGATTTAATAAGTTACTCCAATAGTAATGTTGTTATATCCTTAGCTTCTTGTTTAGCTATCACTTCAACTTCCAATATCTTTAGAAGTGATCTTACCATTTCAAGATTAGTATAGGTCATTCCAAAACCTTAGAGAGCATTGACAATATTAATAAATATAGTTTACATGTTATATATGTTTTTGTCACATTTCATTTGAAACAATTCGTATTGATGTGTTAATATACTATCCTTGCTATCCTTTACTTGATTTATGCCCTCAAGTATAGCTTCTAAAATGTGTCAAATTTCATGATCTGTTTCACATATAAAGACCATCATTACAAGAAAAATAGGTTTTAGCGATGTAAATTACCGACATAGAATAAAGATTTTCCATCAGGAAACAAATTTGGTGATGGAAATTACCAACAGAAAGAGTTGTTGGAGAAACAGCTGTATGTAAATTTTAGCAATGAAATTTTATATATTCGTTGGTAACTTTAGCAATGGAATTTCGTATTCCCATCGGTAAATTTACCAACGAATTTATAATATTCCATTGCTAATTTATCAATAGACTCACAATATTTCGTCGGTGAATTTACCAACGGTAAATTGTAAGTCCATTGCTAAATTTACTGATGGACATATAATATTCTATTACTAAATTTACTGACAGACATCATTATCCGTCGCTAAATTTTCCATCGAAAAATATAGCTATAATAAATTTCAACTACTATTTCTCACTTACTACTCGAGTTTTTTGTTGATAATGTTTTGATTTTTTGTATATTTAATTTTTATGATTTTTTGTACATATAATTTTTGTAAATAATATAACATTGATTGATAAATATAAAGTAAACATTATCCTGATTGGTAATATAATAAACATTTATAATGTACACGAATAAGTATCTTGAAAATAACTGTAAATTAAGAATTTATACAAAAAACTTAAGACTAGCAGACCATCGAATACATTCACTTATCCATGTAAGCTATATAGGTGGTGAAGGCAGATGCTCTAACTACTGCGATGAGATCCTGTCCTTCCCCTTCAACTCATCCACCTCATTACAGAGCTGAGTTATGCATTCGATCAGCCTCTCTATTGTGCTTTCATGGCCTACTAGATCCAACTGTCAAGGATGTGGAGGATTGTGAATAACATGTGTTTGCAAATGAACCTAATATGAAAATCTTCCACGATGATCCCTACCACCCACTTCATCAAGATATGCCTGACTCTCATCAACAGGTTCATAGTTCTATTACTGTCATTTAATGCTTTCTTATATTTAGTCCTATCATTCTAATTGTTTGTGTTAATAAATGATAATTTTTACAAATTAATATTAAAGTAAAGATTTTACATGCATAAAGTTGTCTGCATTGAGTGTTGATGAAGGTCACACCATCATGTTTCTTGGTGTGAGTGTTTAAAAAAGGCTGGCCTGGTGTAGGCTTCCTGCCTATAGACTTTTCTTACATGAGAATAAATTGTTATAAGTAAACTACAATTTACAAAAATTTCAGTAGAGTTTCCTCTATTTTTATGATATTTACCCCTGGTTAAATAAAAAAATTAACTCAAGAACTCAACCATTAATGGCACCAAACATTGATAATATTATTATTCTCTATAATACACATATATTTTCATTCTAAATTTCATACATCAAATTATATTGAAATCAAATTTCATACATCAAAGTCTAAAATCAGAATATAAGTGTAAAGTTTTGATACTTACAAGTTTCTCTGCATGCTCCTGGTGGGTCATAAATCCTCCAGTGTCTATGGGTAGACTCTCTCCCTCTAGTCCTCTATGTTTGTTTGTAGAATTATGCTTTGAAATAGACATTGCCTCAAAAGATACCCAATACTATTGCTAACAACTCCATATTTCTTCAGATATATATGGTAGTTGTACACTATTCTTGTGTATCGAATCAAGAAAGTCTTTATAACGTGTACGAGCTAAACTCTCCGTACATTATAAATTACATTATCAAATTTTGAATCCCAAAAAATTTCTTTCTGAAAAGAAAGAAAAATATACTATACGTACTTATAAACGAAAATATTTAGATAAAATAAAAAGATTAAAGAATATATTTTTGTACCTTAAACTCCTAATAATAAAAACCTTTGTCGCCTAAGAGACATTCTTCTATATATAACCCTCAAGATCTATCTTCTCCTTAAACTTGGATGGCATATTTTTGGAGCATGTTCCAGACGGGAGCAACCTAATATATAAGTTATTTTAGATCATTTTCAAATTAAAACCTATAACTTTAGTATAAACATATGATGTTATCATGCATGTATTACAAAATGTTTAGAACTTCACTCACAGATTGTTGACAATTGTGAAGTAAGTTCTTGAAGTAAGTTCTTCCATAAACTCTCTTAGGTCCAGGCTGGAGGCCGCCTCCTTCATTCATATCATTTATCCCTGATATCTCTGTTAGTATAGGGGTGTTAGATGGTGTAGGGGTGCTGGATGGTGTAGTAGGGGTGCTAGATGGTGAGCAGTATGTGGGGAATGTGACTTTATAAGGGCTGTAGGTAGGGAAGGTGATGCTTGATGTAGATGCGCATTAGTTGGACATGCAACACCTAATTTTGTAGCATCTGCAGAATGTGATGATTCACCTGGACAGTCACTAGCTCCTCTAAATCGTGGTAACCTGAACCTTAGATACATCATATCCTGTTTTCTCTTCAATGACATTTTTTAAAGTTAAAATTCACATTTTAATGATTATTCCACTAATACAACAATATAAATTAAATATATAACAATCTATTTTTAGTGTAATAATACATTTATTCATATAATATTTTATTTCTTATATAAATTAATCGTTATCATCACTTAGTTGTAAATGAAAATCATTATCATCTTCTTTTTCTGAAGAATTAAAATCAAACTCAGGCTCCTCTTCAGATCTCTTGCCCTCCTTATCCTCTCCAAATGAAAATTTAACATATTCATTATTTGGATTGTTCAAAGGTTCATTCTTGTCATAAGTTACACATGCATTTATTTCATGAACATCTTCCTGAAACGTTTCACTTTCAATTCTCTTATTTTCTCCTTTTCCATTAGATTCAAAAACACCTCTAGGTTTTACTTTGTAAACGGCCAACCAATCTAATTTATCTTATCATAAGTTGGGAAAAGGGACATAATACACCTAGATCGCTTACATCGCTAACATGAAAGGTTCAAATTGTCTAAATCTTCTTCGTTGGTTAATGTTAACTAGATTATATCGGCTTGCACTTTTGTTTCAATATTAGGAGTTAGATCAAACCATTCACACTTAAATTTCATACCCTGTTTTATTAACAATGCAGGGTACTTAATTTCAATTATCTCAATACTTTTACCGTAGTAATCCATCAATTCTCTTTGTATGCAAATCTCAATATTTATTGTTGCCATATTATGACCATAATATTATGTATGAAATTTGTATCTATTAACAAAATGCACTAGATATGATTTAATAGTTCGTAAAGGTCCTTTTGTAAGATATCATATGAACTTGTTCTCTATTGGATTTTCTGAGGCCTACACAAAAAAGTTTCTCATATTGAATATCATAATGTCATTTAAACACTTTGATATGATAACTCAACCATTTTAGTTATTGCAATTAAAAACTTACATATTTCTTGAACCATCGAGGAAAATGTCTTTCAACTTCTTTATTGATATCATCCTATGTTGTTTTGGGCATTAACTCACATAATCATTTCTCGTATAATCTAAAAGCATTATTATGTATTTTAGTTATGAACAACACTAACTTCAAAAACTCAAGTAATCAATTTCAAAATCAACTTAAACTTACTACATGAAAGGTTGAACCTCTTGACAATTCAATAAAATGTAACCATGGGCAACCTTTATTTCTTTTTTTGTTATCATTCTTCTTGTTAAACGTCCGTATATTCAGCCTGGATATGTGAAAATAGATAAGTTACGATCAACATCACCTATTTCTGCCCCATCGTCATTACAAGGAACTTTTCTTTCTCTTATATGAACATGCGGCTCAAAATAATGTGAACAAAAATGTACTTACTTCCTCCACTAAATAAGGATTAGATATTGAACCTTAACCTTTAACTCTAGCCTTGTTTTTTTACATTTTTCTTCAAGTGATGCAAATACCTACATTACAAATAGGGCTATTACAATTATGTGATTAAAACATGATATAAGTTTTATTTAAATATTAACTATAATTACCTCTCAAACGGACACATCCATAGATATTGAACTGGATTAGTAGAAGCTCCATATAGTCAAAGAAGTTTAGAGGAAAAATACCTTCCAATTTGCACAAGATAACTGAAATTTTCCTTTCTAATTTTTCCATTTCAGCCAACTTTATTTCAAATGATGTTAAGCTTTTGAAAAAAAAAACTTAATTATGTTATAACTTCCCAAACCTTATTTAGTAGCAACTCCTGAAATGCAATTAAAATTAGCCTTTACTTAAACATATGAAAATCATGACTTTTCATCCCATATAACTTGTACTTCCTCATGTCCACACACCTTGTCAAGTTCAAAAAATAACCATTAGGAAACTTTAGACTTTTCAACTATTCACACAAAATTTCCTTTTAGTTTTTATCCAAAGTGTAACATGCTTTTGGATATTTACCCGTGTAAAGATATTTATCTAAGTCATTCCTTCTACAAAAAAGTTTCACATCAACTTCTGATTTTGCATTGTTCTCCCTTCAATGTTCATTATGTTGTTAAAAAATTGTCAAAAATATTTTTTAATATGCATCACATCTAGATTATAACGTATCAAATTAGTTTTTCAATATGGCAAATCCCAAAAGATACTTTTTTTTCTCCAACCAAAGTTTTTACTAGTGCTTCTGTTAATTTCTTCAGCTTCAAATTCTGTAACTTTCAACAAGCCTAATTCATCAATCCCCTGCAATATCTCTTCATTACTTTTATGAGGGGGAGGAAGTGTTTATACCATCCTATTCTTAATGAACTTTTGTTTGTTGAATCTAAATGGATGATCTACAGGAAGAAATTTTCTGTGGTTGTAAAACTAAGATGTTTTGGCCCCGTTAGGAAGATAAAATGCATCAGAATCATTGCTAAAGTAAGTACAACCCAATTTCCCTCCTATGCTCCAACTAAATAACATAACATATGTAGGGAAATCACTAATAGTCCACATCAAAGTTGCTCTCAACAAAAAATTTTGTTTAAGAGACACATCATATGTCTCCATACAAAATTCTTAAAGATGATGCAATTCAGATACCAATGTTTGTAAGAATACATTAATTTTATGCTTTAGATTCGTAGGCCCTGGCACAATCACCATAAAGAACATATATGTCTCATTCATATAGATCTATAGAGGCAAATTATAAGGAGTAATTACGATTGAACATGATGAATATTATTAGTCGGATTGTCCAAAAGGTTGAAATCCATCTGTTGATAATCCCAACCTAACATTTCGATCTTCAACTGCAAACTAATAATGAATGTATTGAAATGTTTCCATACGAGCGCATCCAATGGATGGCTCATTATTCCATCTTCCTGTTCATGTTCATTATGCTATCTCATGTGAGATGCAGCAACATCATAGGCATATAGTCTTTGAAGTCTCAAAGTTAGAGGGAAATAATACATTCACATCCAGGGTACTAATTTTGTTTCATATAATGTTTTCTAGGTTTGCACCTAAATTGACCACAAAATTTTCACTCTTGTAATTCCATATCATCTCCCCAAAACAACATACATCCTAATTTACAATAATCAATTTTTTCAATTGGCAAATCAAGACCCCTAATAAGTTTCTTCATATTGTAGAAATTATCAACCATTGTTTGATGAGTAGGAAATGATTCATCATACCAAGCAAGAATTTTATCCAAACTTTGATTAGAAATATGCCATTCAGACTTTATATTCTGTAACATCCCCTCACCAATTGCTAGTGAACAGTGACATATGCATGCATTCATACATATGCACATGCATAGTAGATA
>JAOQML010000009.1:13549396-13566190 GCA_027568935.1 Erythroxylum urbanii | reverse complement strand
TGTGATGCCATGTGGAGTTCGATAGTTATTACACGTAGCGTTCCGTTATCTTAGGTTATGTGTCGGAATGACCTACGAGCGTCCCGATGCGTATCCTAGGGTAATGGGGGGGTTACATATTCAATATTTGAGCAATTAAAGATAACTGAGTCATGGTCTCACAATTTGGCCATAATTTTGGTCAACTGATTTTAGTAAGTCAAAAACAATTTTGCATGTAGGTTTGGCTCTTCTTCAAGAATTTCTACTGAAAGGTATAACCGACTACATCATAAACCATTTGAGTGTAAGGATTTTCACTTGCACCCATATTATTTGTTATAATTCCAATCCCCCTTCAAACCCAACCACATTTATTGACAAGTTTATTTCATTACCCTTGAGGTGCTACAAATTAATGGCTCCCCATGTTAGTTTTGAATAAACCCTTTTCTTAACAAATGGAGATTCACTTCATCAATAGGAAGAAAATGAATATATTTGCACTTTTTACTTGGACATCTGATCTTTGGACCATCCATATATGCAGGTTGAGAACATGCATAGTTAATAAAAGCTTCAACTCCCTCAACAAATTTAGGATTAATGAAACCATTGGGTGTTAATCATCAACGCATCCAAGATCTATCATCATTACTCATTTTTGCAAAACTGTTATTTAAAAAAGTGACTTTATAGTTAGATATAATAATCATTATGGTAGTATTCATATTAATCTTACAGAACATTTAATCTTTGTTTTATAGCTCGTTAGATCCTTCATTTCCCCTAGGTTTTTACAGGCCTCTGAACATTTCCCTTCTCAATTGAAACCAACCTATCCCACTATATGATTTCACAATTAGAAAACTCAATCACAACTAATTCCACCGTAGTGATTGGACAATCACCACATTCTAAGTATAAGAACCTTACTACTTCCTAAAAGAATTTATGAGGAAAGATAAGGCTTTGATCTTTATTATCCTTAATATATCTTAATACCCTATAAGCAACCTATAAATGAACTCTACTTGGCTTATCGATATATTGACTTAATTGATGGACAATATATATGAGTATCAGTCAAATAAAGCAATTTACCAACTAATATCTTGTAAGAAGTGACATTAAGATGTAAAAAAAGCACATATAAGCACTATGGTATGTAATATTGTTTACAACTGTAAATTGAGAAAGCAAGTTCTTGCTCTGACTCTAAGACTCGTGGAATTTTTCATCAATAAGTCTCATAGAAATTGCATCATAGGTTTCTAGCCTATATACCATCTTAGGGGTTTATCATGTAAAAAATTGTCAAGTCAATTATCTGAATTTCTTATGTTAATACTAATTTTGAATTAATCACATTAAAGTTCAAGTTTTTATGTTTCAATTTAAACAATGCCTAAATATAAGTACTTAGAAAATTGAACCTTAGCGTAAAAACTCATCAATCATTTTTAGAGGTAAAATCGTAAAGAACAACACAAAATTGATCACATTGTAGACATTAGGTGGTTGAACAACTTACTTTGGTAGACGGACAATCGCAAACTACAAAGAAGACGAATTATATTGGAAAATTATCAACACTCTTTAACACAGAACATGGCCTACAAGAAAGACAATAAACAATTAGCTAGTTTTTTATAAGTTTTGAATTGAGCATAAGTACAGATATGCATGAGTTTTAAGTTGTCTACTGCATATTTTGTTTTCCTTCTATGGATGTTGTCATATCCTACAACTTATAACCTTTTTTCGTGATATCATATATGGACAAAGACATCATATAAATTTTTTGTAAGATCATAAACATTATTATGCAAAAAACATTATTATGCAAAACCATTATTATGTAAAAAGACAATAATTAACTTTATTGATGAGATTATATTTGAATCTTTACATGATCATATTGAATTTTTTAAATGTATACAAAATAGCATACGTGCCCATCTATCATCCTCTAAGTCCTAAGAAAAAGGAAATTCATATATGGATCACATTCTAAACCTAGAGGGTATAATACTTGAGGCAAAAATAGGCATAATTTTTATGCAAGGTCATCAAAAAAGAACTTACAACCTCCTTCTCATTCATATAGGCCTTTTTATCATTAAAATGGTATGAAACAAACTCACAATCATTATAGGTCTCTTTATAAGCATAACGACATAAAACTTGCTCCCATTTTATATCAATCCTTATGAGAAACAAAAAAGCCGCATTTTCTCTAAATCACTATAGGTCATTTAAATGTTTGTATGCATCTTATATGTAATCTAAAATAGATGAAATTCAAGTTCTAGAAATTCATAATCAAAGAACATGTCCACATAAGAAAAGAAAATTTTCATGAATGCTTAAATCCTTATAGGATCTCTCATGTGCTTTACTTAACAAATTCAATTTCATAAAACAATATCTTTGCATAAAACATTAAGATATTTAAACTAAATTTGATCTATGCATAAAAAAATATCTTTGTTGGCTATTCAATTTTTGAAAAAGAATATAGGTGTTATGATTCGCTAACTCTAAAACTACATATAACTAAAAGTAATTGAAAAGTTAATTTAGAATAAAAAAAGTTTTGATAACATCCATAGAATCTTTATTCATCTAAAAAATGATTCAAAATCATTATTAACTACATACTTGACAATGTTAATGCCATTAAGTGAAATAATCATAAATGAGCTTTTATATGGTAAGTTTGTTGAATGTGTAGAAATCATGAGCATGAAAAATAAGAAAGAAACTTGTAAGTATGCCTTTGGGTTAAAAACTCTTAAATAAATGTATGATTAAGAATGAGAAATTTAAATTTGATATGCATGACGTGATATAATCTAAGAGTGTGGTTGTTTCCAATGACAATGGGTATGATTTACTGGATGAAAATAAGAAATTCAAGAAGGATATCAATGGCCTCAAAAAGTCTTTTTCTAGATTCAATATAGGTAGTGAAAAATTGAATATAATACTTGAAGCCCTAAAGAGTTATTATGATAAATTGGTTTCAGTTATTAAAGTGCACCTTATAATAACAAGACTCTTTTGTGAGGTGAAAGCACTTATATGATGAGCCTATGGCTAAATATGTATAAACATTACATGCTCATCTAACATTCTGTTTCATATTAAAAAGAGAAATTTCATGCATTCATGTATTTTTCATATTCTAGATATGAACATTAAGTCATTAAAGGCAAAAAGAACTATAATTCACATATAAAGACACAAAAAGGCATGCAACAATCATAATATGGACCTCATATATTACAACAAATTATTAAATATGCTCACACTTATTATAAACCTAAATTCCATTAGAATGGTATAAGACAAGCTTATAATCATTATAGTCTACCATACAAGTATTTAACATATGTTCAAAATTCTCATTGGTCCTAATTTTATAAAAGGAACATATGATATGACAATTCATATGATATTGCCTTCTTATCACATAATGAGAGCTCCTAATTCTCCATAAATCTAAAAGAGAATTTCATATCACATATATCATTTATCAATACCTAAAAATGCATATAATCATATTCTTTTAAATCTTC
Source organism: Erythroxylum urbanii (assembly GCA_027568935.1). Classification (NCBI taxonomy): domain Eukaryota; kingdom Viridiplantae; phylum Streptophyta; class Magnoliopsida; order Malpighiales; family Erythroxylaceae; genus Erythroxylum; species Erythroxylum urbanii. The sequence continues at coordinate 13,562,627 of JAOQML010000009.1, read as the reverse complement.
TCATATGGCACTAACACTTTAATTTTTATCAAACGAGATATCATTTTTTTGGGTGATTGTGGTCATATAAAAATAAATTATTTTTTAAACAAATCTTGTTAAGAAAAATGAAAAAAGATATGAGATGAAAATGGTTCAAAAACTAACCTCTAAACACTTATGTTTGTGTGGGTACTTAGAACATATTAAGTTTTTTTCTTGTAAGTCAATATTAAGTAGCATAAAATAAATTTTAAGAATTGATATAATCTCTATTAATATCCAATAAGGAACGACAATTGTATCTTTAACAGTTCAAAAGAAAAATTATTAGAACCCCTTATATGAGTTAAATAAGGAATTAGTATTAAAAAAATAACTATTGAACAAATTAAAGAAGAAAAGGAAGTAACTTTTGGTAGTATATAAAAGTGTGTAAATACTTTCCTTCAAATTCATGATAATTGAGAATACTAACTTAGTCATGCATAATTAAGGGGAGAGGAAGAAAAGATTGATATATGTACATAAGAGGAGAAAGGTATATTGATCTTCCAATTGGTACATGAACCATTTGAAAATTAAATCATTTTTTGTAACACACCACTACTATAGAACATATGCTCGAACATCCAGAAGACATTCAAGAACATACCCTATAAAAATGGCATGTTAGAGCAATTGCATCAACTTATTATGGCATTATACAGAACATAAGTATGTCCAAAGATCAAAACTTCTCATTTTATTCACAAAATGAAACTTGCTTACAATGTCATTACATTTCATAATCCATGTTTACACATAATATAACATTTGGAAGTTTAAAGTTCTATACAAAAAGTTCAACATGAAAGGAGAAGCTAAACAAAAGTATTCTATCTAGACTCCGTAGGTATTAGCTGACTAGAACTTTGAGCCATCCTTGTTTCTAAAATTGACAGTACTAGACTTTTATTATATCACCTTAGAAGCTAGGTCTCCTTTGTACCTGAAAATCAATGTTGCAATTTTAATGAGTTTGCGAACTTAGTGAGTGAACCATCATCGATGTACTCACTTAAGTCAGAACACAAATATCACAAGTATATTTCCCAATTCAGCAGATGCATCACATCACTCAATATTGAATACTAGATCACAATATACATAATATCTCAACAATACATCATGAACTACAAACATTTCATATAATCATTTCATAATAATCCAATCATTCATTTCATCAACATGTACATAAACATTGCATATCATTATATCAACACAATTCAACAATTCTTCGCAATCATTCACATGATACATGTAAAGATATATATAAATGAAAATGCACACGTGACTCCATTTTCATTTTTACTTTGTTATGACCGAGTGCCTATTTACTGCACTGTATTCATTATGGAAACCAAGCTCATTTTATATTCTGTCTCATACCCATTGTAGATATTAGGCTCATTATTAATTGAGCCTGTAGCTTTTGTGCACATTTATGAGCTTTAAACTATTTTTTACTCTAGTCACTCCAGTCACAACTCCTTTATCTAATCATGTATAACAATGTGATGGAATGCATTAATTCACATAATATGCTATCAATAACTTTCATTCAATGTGCACAGTCATTTATCACATTCATCAAATATGATTCTGGCATTCAACATTCAGTTGAATACGTCTTTTTCGTATTCACATACTATTAGAAAGCACTTCTAATACAATCTCGAATTTCAAACTCCTCAGACAATCAATGTATGAAATTATCATAATAATATCAATAACAGTTCAATATCTAAAAGTTAATAAAAAACAATTCAGTCATAGTGAGAAAACATCTAGGTTAACTCACAGTACATTTCTTAACTCATAGTACACTCTAAATACGCTATTAACTTGATGACCCGGTAATGTCTGGATGCTGACTATCAATTTGTGCTTCTTTTATCATGCAATACACACTTATAGTTCACACATTAATAAGTTTATTAATATATATATATATATTTCATGTTTAATGCATGCTCAATTGACCTTTCCGGGTGTATAACTTTTCATAAATTTTAACCATTCAAACATCATATTTTGTATACTACCATTTTGCAATCAGGTTTGTACCTTTAAATTAGCTTAATTTACTCCAAATTCATCAACCATACTTTTCACTTATCCTTGAACATTTCCATGTTCAAAAGCTTCTTATAATACACACACAATTGTTACTTTAAATCTGATATTTTAGCAAGCTAAATCTATACATTCACCAAACTTTTTCTAGCAGTGAATATTCATACATTTACCCAATTCTCATTCATAAATACCCCATATTCTTTAATGCTCATTCATCCATACCTTATACACATTACTCATGCCCTTAAGATCATGTTTTCATTAAAAGAATTTATTTATTCCTTTAACAAATCATAGTCTTTCAGGTTTGAACTCAACCACATCAAAATAGTCCATTCTTTAGATTATGACATCAATTGATTACATAAATTTATCAAACACTCAACCAATTAATCAAACAAAAATCTAGACTCATTCTTAGCCTTAATCAAGTCCAAATATACCAATTTAGAGTGAAATTTCTCAGCTGGTTCAACATGTATACAAGGTTAAAATTAAAATTCCAGAATTTTTCATCAACATCACTAATGTGTGTAACTTTTCTACCTTCAATACCTCACGAATTTTACAAGCTTAGAAACATCATTATTTCAAAATTTCATGTCCCTTAAGGTTACTTCATTTCAGGTTAATTTAACTTTCATATTGGTTACACTAAGGCTTACAAAATTCTGCTCACTTATGTCATTAACATTCATTTTTTTACAACAAACCTACAGCTCTAATTTTCTAGATTTGAAAACACCTTAATATCACCTATCTTTAGCATGAATTCCTCATCAATTATATTTCAAATCCTAACTTAAATCATCCATACAACAGCGTATAAACTTTTATCTTAGTACATGCAAAAACAGAATAGAGAAGTACCCATTCATTTTCCATTTTCTAGCACATCTTCAACATCAACATCATATACAATCTATCCCAATTCAACCATCATAATCTTTCTATTTTAACATGCCATAAAGAACAAAACTTTACTTACTTATTTAGCTTCCAATTCCAGTTCAATTCATCAAGTCTACCTAGCCCTCCATGTATGTAAAATCATCCCAAATTTAAGGTGGAAATTAGATGGCTTTTGGCTAAGATAAAAGACAACAATAATCTGGTTCTTTAGCTATTTTGTGAAGGGTAAAAGCATGTATTTGGTGTGGTAGTTTAACATAGCTTCAAGAAAAACACAGGGATGGGAGATAGAAGCAAGTTTCGTTGGTGAGAGATGAGAAGAGAAGAAGAATGAACGATGCTGAAACAGCTCCTGCAGAAACGTTCTTAGATGCTAGATGTCACCATAATACATTAACATATGTCCCTAAGCATGTAAGCCACTTATCCCTTCCATAAGCTACCAAATGTCACCTAGTTACTAGTCCATTTATCACTCAATCATTGCTGCCATTTGTCAATTAATTACCCATGTCAAATGTCACTCATTTACGTATGCCATTTTTCACTTACATATGGAAAATGGGCTATTACATTTTTAGCAACCACTTTGCATATATACTTTACCCATATAATAGGTTTTTTTATAGTGGAGAGAGTAAAGTGTTCTTTTTATTTTTTTTCCTATTCATATATATAAATTTATATACCATATATCCTATTTAACTTTGATGAAAATGGGAAAGAATTATAATACTAAAATGCAATCATTCATAAAGCATGAATTAAAAGGGGAATATTCATTACATATTGATTTGACATAGAGTGGGTTTATACAATATCATTTATTTTTTTACTATACATTGATTTGAAATAGGGATAGTTTTTAAATATAATTTATTTTCTCAAATATTTTCGAATGTATTTTATTATAAAAAAGAGAAGATTATTATAGCAATTAAGGCTCTACTCATGATTTTGATGATAAAAAATATGTTACTACTAATATTTTCACCTTTAATTATATGCACATTTGAATCAAAAGGTCCTTATGCCTTAGTTAGAATGGGGTTAAGGTTAAAGGTGAGGAATTTTCTAAATTAAGAAGATTAAAACCAAAGAGAATAGTAGAGAACTTGAAAAATACATTAGGTGAATAAATTGACTGAGAATCTATAAGCCACATTATATATTCAAATACTCAATAATCTCCTCATTCAATCCATCACTTATGAAAAAAATAGACTATTTTTATCATGTAAATTAAATTTTCTCCTTTTTCTTTTCTCTATACATAAGGGAAATTCAAATGTACATATACAAATCCACAACTCAAACCTAACTTCCAATTTCATTTAATACAACACCATTTTATTTTTCAAACACACCTATACTTAACATAATCTTTCTTTGAAAAAACCCGTTAACTACCTCAATTCAAATACCCTACTAAGTTTTAAAACTCAATGTAAGTGTTAGTTAAGGTTCACATCTCAATTTCTAATTTTTAAAACCAATTCATCGAACTTTCATCCCTAACAGAACTTTCATCAAACACTTAGTATGCTACACAAATTCATCCTCCTTAATTTGTTTCAAAACTGTTGTTTTTTTCCATTATTCACTAACATTAACACAGAATAATGAACAACTACCCATTAATAACCAAAATACATCCTGACAACTCAATCCACACAATGAAAATCAACAAAAATAAAATTATTTAACAACACAAAATGAAGTCGAAAAATAAACCTAATAGCAGGGATAACCTACCTCAATAATGGAAGAAAAGATGACAGATAGATGGACAAACTATAGACGAACGAAATAAGATAGATCTGTCGGAGATGGAGGAAATGAAAAAGAGCAGAAAATGAGGAAGAAATCAAAGAAGAAGAAGAGAACGAAGGTCTACGTCTGTCAATTTAATTAAAAGGAAAATGATGATGTTCTCTTCTAATTTAAACAACATCATTTTCCTTTAATTTTAATTTATTGACGGAAATTATTTTCGATGGTAAATTTCATCAAAAATTTTAGCCGGGAACCATTGACGCCTATTTTTATGACGATATTCACTAGTCTATTGCTAAATCCCAATGGCAAAGTTGACAGTAATATTTTGTCCTCTTTTCATGAAGAATTTTTTATTCCATTGCTAATTTATGATGAAATTTTTTATTGCTAATTTATGACGAATTTTTTTTGTCGATATTTTGTAATTTCTTGTAGTGCATATTGAATTCATTTCTTCCTAATGCACAAAATAGAATGTTTACAACCCTAAAATTCAAGGAAATTAATCTCTTCTTAAGGTTCCAATTATTCTTTTATTTTGGTACCTTTTGTTATCTGCAATTTTTATAGGAATAAAGGAACCGTTTGAAATTGTTTCCTATAGATCAACACTTCTAGTCATTAAGAAAAAGTTTATCCTAGTTTCATAGTATAGGTAATCATTCCACCAAGAAAAAGTGCTCTACTAATACTTTGTCCCTCTCAATTGAATAAAGATGATGCTCCTAAATATGTTGTTAGGATCTTCAACATATGGTTTTGCTAGAAATGCTAGCCTAATAGACCTACTTTGTTACCACTTCTTAGTCCCTAATGGCACCCAAAAGGGGGTGAATTGGGTGTTTATAAAATTTAACAACTTTTCTTACCAATATACTCAATTAACAACATTCAACATAAATAAGAATAAGAAAATTGTTTCATATAAGTCAATTAAACAATTGAACAATAATTTAAAGGGGATAATGAAAAGAGAAGCCAAACTGATTTATAGTGATTTGACAAACAACCCTTACGTTTGTCCACTGCTAAGACTCTTTTTAAAATTTCACTATAGTTCTTTTAGGATGAATAATAGCCTTAGTATCTTTCTCGGTAAAGAAGAAACATTTTTACAATCTTCTAAGATGAAAAGGAAGCTTAATCCCCTTGGATTACTCCTAAATACAATATCCAACAATCTAATAAAGTATTACAACTCAAAATTATCTAAATTATTCACTTGATAACTATAAATAGTATCATGCATACAAATGTGAAATATTAATGTTTAAATGATTGAAAAACACTTAAAAACATATATAAAATAAACCCAAATGATTCTTGATGAAAAATGAGAAAACATCTATTTATAGCATTTTGGGACATTTACTAGTCGTTGGATTCAAGAATTAGCTATTACAATGGATATTCATAAAGCAATGGTCGATCAGTATACATTAAGGGAACTAGATTCACTAGCTGTTGAGATATTGGTTGACTAGTATGTATATTAGTCAACCATTATCCATTAAAAGCACTATATTTACTAGCCATTGGAATATTGGCCGACTAGTAGACATATTGGTTAATCAATATGAGATATTACAACAAACTCTCAATACTTCATATCTAATAACTTTAACCTATATCGGTCAACTACTAACTTATATAGGTTAAACAGTTATCCCAAAAACATGATTTTAACAACTTTAAATGCTTAAACTCAATTTATTTAACGCCATTATGATTTAAACACTCCTAAAATTGTTCCCTAAAGTTTGTTTAAATGATCAAGAGGCTTTTGTATTAAAAATAAAAAACTTTAATGCCCCTTGATGAATGAAAAACTCATGCAATGAATTGAAATGAAATGTTCACATATGATGAGCCATTTGGATCATTAAATTAATAAAGTGAGATTACAAATAATAATACAAAATATAAAATGACCTTGATAAGCCTTGTTCTTTTTTTTCTTCTTGATTTGATCTTCATTTCTTTATTGCAAACTTCAACTTATCTTTTCATTATCATACACTATTCTTGAGTTTATGGTTTCATTTTATTTTTATATTAAGTTTTGCTATTATCAAAACATCAATTGGAATCTTTCTTGATTCAACACATGCTACAAAGATGTCAAATACTAAGTTAATTAACCATAAATAACATGTAAAATATCATCATATCAATGGTAAACCACCAACTGATGTTAAAATAACATGTAAACTATTGCCATATCAATGGTAAACCACCAACTAATGCCAACATAACATGTAAAATATTGTCATACCAATGGTAAGTTAAGGCTTATAACTTACTAAAGTCACAAAACTTGATATAAATAATTTACTGATCATGGTCCTCTGTCTATATTTAACAACTCTTATGGATTTAACTCTACAAAATTCAATCTCAAAGTTTTCTTACACCCACACACTTCCATTATATAATATAATTCCTAAAAACACATAAAGCATAATAGTACTTATTTGAGTGCGACTAGCTAAGCTTTAAGGGATCTATTGACTATGCCTAGTAGACTAGTTAAAAGAGGGTTAAACAAGATTTGAATAGGCTAATTCAATACATACATGCTAAACAAGCTTCAAAGCGCACTTTAAGAATTACTTTGGGAGGTTTATAAGATCTATAGGAAGATCAACTATTGGATAATATAATTTGAGCTAAGGTTGAAGAAGAATTAGATTTGAACACAACATCTAATATAATCATATACTAGCCTATATAACTTTGTACTAAATTAAGTTTTAGGTCATAACTGGATACAAGCATGTCAAAGTCCATATCCATCTTCATATAATCATATACTATCCTTTATTTTTATACCGTTAAAATTATATTCTATTCCTTTGCTAAAAAACAAAATTATGTTCCTTGTGGTTCCTTTTATTTTTTACTACATCATATTCTTGTATCTAAAGTTTTAATAAAAAAATCAAAAAAAATTCAACATTGTGTTTTAAGGGTTTGTTTATATTTCCTATTATGTTAGGAATTCTCCTTATTTAATCCCTTGCTTCGTAAATGGTTTTGTGTCAAATTTGTTCTAATCATATTCTTTCCATTATTAAAAATATTATAAAAAGAAAAGAAAGAAAGTGGCGTAGGAACGATGGGCTAAAAAAATCATTATTGTATACAATTTGAAATTTTTATTAGCCTTTCTTATTTTATTCAACTTTTATACTTCTTGTTTAACCTATGATAAATTTTCTTGCCTCAACCAATAGTTTTTTTGTTTTTATACTTTACAAGATTGAATTATAGTTTAAGCTTGTCTAGTTCTTTAAAGAGGAAGCAAAAAGTGGAAAAGCCAAAAGTGTGTGAGATTAGCATTAAGAAAAAATATAAAGAAAGGTTAAACAAGAGTGTTTATCATCTTTGAGAGTATACATCTAAATGAGTATGTGAAAGCATTTTTTAACTCACCTTCTTATAGTTTTTAAATGTCTTCTAAAAGTGTTTAAATACCAAACTATGAAGGGACAACTTATACATTTATACAATCCATGTAGTAATAATTTGAGATAATGCATATGATGTATGCTTAATAATAAGGGAGACAACAACCTTAATTTCCTAATAAGTAAGGCATAATAGGTGTAATGTAACGCTTCAATAGAGTTTGATAAGGAGAATGATGAACTAAGTTTTGATAATATTAATCTACCATTTGAGGATGAAGGAGACATATTTAAGACTAGAAGAGGAGTTAGGCATGAGTGGGAGCAAAGGAGTGGCCTGTAGTTTAAGAATAGGTGGATGAGAATCTTGGTAACATTAAAATGAGCATATATTTCTTTAAGGTAAAAATGATCCTAATTTTTTTTTATAGTAGGAGAAAAGAAATAATTGATCTTTGACTAATATAATTTCTTTAAAGAGGAGAAGGTAAAGTTAGTAGTAATAGGGTTTATCAATTATGCCATCATTTAGTGAAATCAAATGATTAATAATAGGAGAAGAAATAATGAGTGACTCATAGAGACATGGAATAAATTGAATGTTTTATGAGGAAGAGATTTGAACTAAGATATTATTATAAAGATTTGTACAAAAGATCGCAAAATCTCATAAGGATTAAAAAAGTATGAAAGATTATCATAAGGAGATAAAAGTAGTTATGATCTAATCCAATATAGAGGATGACAAAGAAGCAACTATAACTAGGTTCTTGAATGGTTGAATAGAGATATAACCAATATAATAGGTTACAATACCATGCGAAGTTGGAAGAGATGGTGCATATGAAATGAAGGTGGAGAGGCAATTCAAACGCAAAGGTTTATCGAAGTATCTTACTAATACTAATAACTCTTGAAGGCCTACTACAAAAAAGATGTTATGAGTCCTTCTAAAGTAAAAGTGAAGTCACCTAATCCCAAAGATGATGTCTATAATAAGGGAAAAGTTAAGGTTAATTATCAGCCCTCTTAAAATATAAATATTAAATGTTTTCATTGTTTGATAATGTGATTTATCACCTAACAATCTTCAAATGAGAAGGTTATGACCATAAGGGATGATAAAGAAGTGAGAAGTGAGAGTGGTTTAAAGAAAAAAGAGGATATACTACTACTAGAGGACTCTAGTGATGAGAGTGTAGAATGTATTATTGAAGGTGAGGTGATTTTTACTTAGAAAAGCATTAATTCTTCAAATTAAGAAGGATAAGCTATAGTAGTAAAGAGAGAACATATTGCAATACTAAATGTTATGTTTCTAACAAGGTATGTAATATAGTTATTTATTAAGGGAGTTATAATAGCATAACTAGTATTGATTTATAAAAGAGTTAGTGTTGTTTTCTATTAAGAATTAAAGCCATACAAACTTTAGTAACTTAATAAATGTGGGAGATCAAAATGAATAAATAGGTGTTGGTGCCATTCTTTATTAAAGGGTGTAATAATGACATCTTGTGTAATGTGGTATATATATAAGTTGATTACATTTTACTAGGAAGACCTTAATAATATGATCGAAGGATGGTGTATGGTGGCTTCAAAATTTGTTTTTTTGTGTGTGTAAAGAATAGTAAATTCATTACTCTTATACCTTTAACTCCTAAATAGGTTTATAAGACTAACTAAAGATGAAAGAGAGAATAAATAAAAGAAAGGAGTAAGAGAGAGAAGAAAAAGAGTGTGAAGGTGAGAGATCAAAAAAGAGAGAGAGTAACTAGTAAGAGAAAAAGATAAAGCGAGTAAGTGCTTAAAAAATAAGAGTTATAAATGATAAAATAAAGAAATAAGCAAACTAATACGAAAAAAAGAGCGATATTTAGAATGTTCTCTATACTAACTAGCTGATGATTGTACTTTTATATTAAAAAATCAACATATCTCTTCCTAATTTTATTGTTTCCTTGTTATAAGAGTATGATGATTTATTATTTGATGATGTCCCTAATGGATTACCACCCATTTAAAGGGATTGAACAACAAATTAACTTTGTATCAAGGGTTACCATTTTTAATAAACCCACTTATAACAACAACTAAGAGAAAACAAAGGTGTTGTAAATACAAGTGAAAAAGTTGATGGATAAGGGGTATGTAACGGAGAGCATGAGTCTTTATAAGCCTCCAATCCATCTAGTGCCTATGAATGATGACATTTGACTGATGTTTGTTGATTGCAAAGTTATCAATATTATAGCGATAAAAGTATCAACATCTTATCCCTAGGTTAGACTTCATGTTTGATGAATTATATGGTTCTTGTATATTTTCTAAAGTTAATTTGGAAAATGGGTATCACTAGACTATGATGAAAGAAGGTGATGAATGGAAATTTGGTTTTAACACTAAATATAGGTTGTGTAAGTGGTTAGTTATATTATTTGGTCATACTAATGTACCTAGTACTTTTATAAGGTTGATAAATCATGTATTACATGCATATATAGGAAAGTTTATAGTCATCTACTTTGATGGAATTATAATATATGTTAAACATCTAGAAGAAAATATTTATCACTTAAGATGTGTGCTTGATGTGCTAAGGAAAGAGTAATTGCATGCTAATTTTAAAAAGTATATTTTTTTCACATGGAGAAGATTATGTTTCTCGGTTAAGTTGTTACTAGAAAAAGTATTGAAGTAGACAAGAAAAAGTGAAATGAATTAAAGAATGATTAATACCTAAATTGATAACTAAGAAAAGAAATTTTAATTTTTTGGCTAGTTTGTATCATATATTTGTAAAAAAATTTAACAAAATTGTTATACCAACAATTGAAACCGTTAAGAAATCTATGGGGTTTTATTGGGATAGTGAACATGAACAAATGTTTAATGTCATTAAAGACAGGTTATGGTCAACACCTTTATGGGTATTATCTAACTTTACTAAAGGTTTTAAGATTGAGTATATTGTCTTAAGAGTAGGCATTGCAGCAATTTGATGTAAGACAAGAGCTTAATAGCCTGCTTCAAGGAGAAATTAAATGGGGTAGCCTTAAACTACCAAACTTATGACATGGAGCTTTATGATTTAGTGAGGGAATTAGAGATACGGAGCTTGTGATGCATATTGACCATGATTCATTAAACTACTTTAAAAGGCAAGGTGTGTTGAACAAACACCATACCATGTAAACCAAATTCATTAAAATATTGTTATATGTCATTAAATATAAATAAGGTAAGGAGAATATAATGGTTAATTCCTTATCTCAGAGTTTTGTTCTTCTCACTTTCTTGAATACAAAGTTATTAGGATTTAAATATGTGAAGAATTTATATGCTAATGATAATGAATTTGGAAACATTCATTTGGCATATGAAAAGGTGGTTTAATAATTTTTATAGGTATGATGGTTATATATTTCTTGAAGATATATTATGTGTGTCTGTGTTCTATGCATGAGTTATTTACATGTGAGGTACATAATGGAGGTTTATTGGGTCACTTTGGTTTTAAAAATGCCTTAGATATAATAAGCAAGCATTTTTATTAATTAAAAATGAGGCGTGATATAAAGGAGTGTGATAGGTGCATTACTTATAGTAAGAATAAATCGAGGGTTTTACTAAAAGGTATGTATACGTCTTTACTTGTACCTAGCAAACTATGGCTAGATATTTATATGGATAATGTGATAGGTTTACCTAGGTTGAGGAAGGGTAAAGATTTTATATTTTTGGTAGTTGATAGGTTCTCTAAGATGATACATTTTATTGTTTGTGATAAAATTGATGATGCAATTAATATTGATGATTTGTTTTTACAAAAGTAGTATAACTACATGGAGTTCCTAAAAGTATAGTGACTGATTGAGATACTAAGTTTCTTATTTACTTCTGAAATTTTGTGTGGGGTATATTAAGAAAAAAGTTATTATTTTCTAATATTACTTATCCTCAAAACCGATGGTCAAATTAAAGTAGTGAATAGGACTTTCACTATGTCATTTTGTGTTATCATTCAAAGGAAATTAAAGAATTGGAAAAATGACTTATTGTTTATTGAGATAACATATAATAATGGTGTGCATTCATCTATTGATTGCTCACCATTCAAAGTTGTTAATGATTTTAATCCACTGACTCTTTTGATTGCATTATCTTTATCTATTAATAGAAGAGTTAGTTTGGATGGAGAAAAAAAGGGTGACACAACTTCATGACCATGTAAAGCTAAAGATTGAAAAGAAAAATAAGCTTTTTGCAACCAAACCTAAAAAAATAGAAGATAAGTTATCTTTAGACCTATTTATTAACTTTGGGTTCATATGACGAAAGAATGATTCTTAGTGAAGAGGCGTGAAAATGATCTAAAAGGAGGGTCGATTAGATCTTTTAAATTTTCTTCGCGAAATGCTACAAAATAGAGAATTAAAACACACACGGCAAACAAAAACAAATCTAAATATAAAAGAGTAAAGAAGAGAGGAAAACACAATATTTATAGAGGTTCGGTGCAAAGACCTACGTCCTTTACCTAAGCTCCCACTTAGGATTTTATCAAAGCTCTTTACTGCACACTTTTTAGTTTAATGTGAACTCTTCTAATTAACTTGACTTCCGGCTCAAGCTACACCTTACAAATGATTTGTTTTCTTGGCACAAATCCTACCTCCCAAGTGATTCTTCTCTAATCACTCAATTCACGATAATAACAAGAATGGTAATGAAGTGATAAAGCTAAGAATAGCTGACAAGAATCAGAGTATGCTATGTAAGCAATATGTGAACAATGAGAGAATAATTTTTGAACTATAGAACGTATTCTTCCTTTTTGAGCTTGTGAGTTAATTCCTTTGAAGTGAAGACCTCTATTTACAGACTTCAAGACGTTCCTGGACGCTCCTAGCCTTTATAGAACACTCCTAGCTGTTGTAGAAAGATTTACTCTCATTTGAATTTGTTTGACAAATTCAAATTCTGTTCAGCTGTAACTAATAGTCGACTAGTCGGTATATAATAGT
>JAOQML010000009.1:13534973-13549296 GCA_027568935.1 Erythroxylum urbanii | reverse complement strand
TAATAACAAGAATGGTAATGAAGTGATAAAGCTAAGAATAGCTGACAAGAATCAGAGTATGCTATGTAAGCAATATGAGAACAATGAGAGAATAATTTTTGCACTATAGAATGTATTCTTCCTTTTTGAGCTTGTAAGTTAATTCCTCTGAAGTTAAGACCTATATTTATAGACTTCAAGACGTTCCTGGAAGCTCATAGCCGTTGTAGAACACTCCTAGCTATTGTAGAAACATTTGCTCTCATTTGAATTTGTTTGATAAATTCAAATTATGTTTAGCTGTAACTAATAGTCGACTAGTCGGTATGTAATAGTCGACTAATACATCATAGTCAACTTGTCTTCCAAGTGATAGTCGACTAGCACAACCTTTTGATATGAATCTTCAGCTCCGTACTTCGAATAGTTGACTTATAAAATGATAATCGACTTGTCAAGTTCTCCAACTAATAAATCTGATTGATTCTCCAATCTTTGATCGTATCAAAATCTTCATACAAAATCTTCACATGAAATCCACGTTTTTATTTCTCTGATCCTCATTAGTCGACTAGTGCAATTTTGATCCTCATCAGTCGACTAGTGTAATTTTTCAAAATATGTGCTTTTCATCTTTGACTAGTGTAATTCTTCATTAGTATGATAATCAACTTGTGCAAGCTTCAGTCGACTGGTGTTCTATTTTTATTAACTTCCTTTTAATCCAATTAACCTGAAATAATTTCTTTACCATTTCTTAAGTTTTATTATTATCAAAACATAGAAGCATTAAATTTGTCAACCTCTATTGGTCCAACAAAGCAGACAATGTTACAACTAAAATGGTATGATCCGTTTCATTTTTATTAAAAAGATCAAATGACACCTACAAAATAAAGTTTTTAGGTAATTATAACATTATTGCTATGATCTTTCTTTTTAGATGCAAGTAATAATTTAAGATCAAATCCTTATGAAAAGAGAAAAACTGATACGGGCATAACTAAACAAGCTTTAAAGGATCTATTGATTACACCAGGTAAGCAAGTTACAAGGACTAAGAGAGTTTAAAAGGCTTTGAATGGATCAATTAAAGGCATATTTTAATAAGCACTTCAAGAACTAATTAATGAGATTTATCGGACCTATAAGGAGACCAATTATTTATCAACTTGATTAGAGGTAAGCTTAGAGAAGACTTGGATATGAACAAGACCTTTAACATAATCATGTATATAAACACAAGCATGTTAGGAGCACATTTCCATCTTTACAAATTTATAAAAACATTCAGAGTCTCCAATATAAATTTGTCGTAGGATGTATCTGACCAAAGCCTTAATTTTGTATTTAGTATTTAAGGGGTGTTCCTTTTCTTTTAGGAAATCTCTATTTATTAAGAGTCTTAAGTGCTTCTTTTTCAATCTTTGACAAATTGAAATTTTTCTTTTATTGACAATATATTTGTGTACATGAATTTAAGGTAAGAAAACCAGCATATGAAAACTAGAAGTTTGGAAAATCCTATAACACAACCTACTCATCCCATAAAAGAATGAAAATGAAAATAATCCCAGTCTCTTTTACATGGTCTTCGGCATTCAAGATGTGGAACTTCCAGTTGTTTTTCAGGACGAGAGAACTACAGAAGTAAGGACCATCGACCGTCTACAAACCTACGAAACAGAGCACCATCATTGACAGTTTGATGCAAATATTAGGATCTCATTTGCGGTTCTGAGACACCGTGAAAACGTGACCACGTGAATGGAGAAAAGTTATATGGCTACATAACACAAACTATACCAAATATTACATGGAAATCCCGAAGCCACATCTAAGGGAGGTTCTTGCAACTTGCAGCAACGTCTTTGACCATTTCAACAGCTTCTCAACAATCTACAATGTTTTAAGTTTCAAAAGGATTATTTCAAGACAGTTAACGGATGAACTCAATAACACATGAAAAACCGAGGTGAAAAAGAAAAAGATGACAACCTTGAGACAGATCAAGGTAGACTACGAGATTCAATCTAAGCCCTGCAGCAACCTAACCAAGATAAACAGAGGTAAGTTATGTACTTATGGGGGGAAACGACAAGCTGAACAATGAAAATACAAGGGTTAAAAACACCAGAAAAGAGATCGTTTTTCTGGGCTAAATTGCTGGGAGTCCCACTACCCTGCCAATAGCAAGAATCCAGGTGAAAATCTCAGCTTAATCTCAATTTCGAGTGACCCAACAAACACGAGATAATGAGTTGGGCTGACTGGTGTAAACACCTTGAAAGTCCCCTACAAAATGAGGACATGGTCATCCAGGCAGAGTACTTTGTTATATGACGCCTTGCAGTAATGCACAAAAGGGATTCAATGTGTTTTTATTTAGGACTTGAGCCTAAATAACCTAAGCGCTCTGCCAATGTATTGACGTCTTCATCTTCACCAACTGCATTACTTTCACTCAGCAATTCATCCCAAAACTCATCCTCCAGTTCTCTTACACTCACTGGTGGTTCTATCTCTTCCTGATCCTCCTCTCGCTCTCTCCTTGCCCTACCAAAACCTTGCATTTCAAATGCAAGTGCTTCCAGTTCCGACACTCCGGATCCATAATCTCCAAACTCTAAAGGTTCGACCTTTATGGTATTTGCACTTTCCCCATGATGGCTTGATTCTGCACCACCAACAGCACTAGGCCCTTGATCAATTGGTCTTCTTCTCTTTTTAGTTGCTTCTTCTAGTTCTTTCCTCTTCTCCTTCTGCTGGATTAGTTGCTGCAGAAAATCAGGGTTTTGGATAGCTCTGGCTAAGAATTGCATCATTTGTTGTTGCTTTAATTCTGTTCCTTGTAGTCTTTGTTCCAGAGATTGAACATATTCCCTAGTACTTTGTTGTTGTTGTCTAAGTTTCAGCAATTCCATCATTAGAATCTGCTTCTCGCGCTTCAGTCGATCGATTTCTTGATCTACCCCAGCCCTACCAACTTCAACACATGCATCAACAGTTTGCTGCTGAGGGAAAAGCTGCGAAGTTCCCTTCCTTCTCTTAATATTTCTCAAAAGATGCTTCTCACCTCTTAAAAATCCTTCGTTAGCAAATTCCCATCTGTCATGATCAATCTTTCTAAAGCCCTGCAGATATCATATCCCACGTTTAGTATCATCCATCAGGTTCCAGAAATGCTTACAATCTGTAGGATGCATCCCAAAACAAAGACTAAAATATCAATCTCAGATCCTCTACATGTATACACTAACCCCTTAATAATCTGTGGCAGACTTGGTTTAGTTATTATTCTGCGTTGGAGAGTGTGACGGACTAAATTAAGCATTCTTGAGCTGGATGAGTAGAACACTGAAGCATGTTGAATGATTAATTTCTGGCCTTTCATCACCCACTAAAAGTAAAAGCAAGGTCTCACATCCAAAAAGAACCATTGGAAGTATAAACTAGAAAAGCAGCAGAACATAAAATAGTATAATGGAAGTTGGATCCAATGAACATTCATCAAAAGGCAATGAATAAAAGAAAAAGGACAGTAAAAGAGGAAAAAAAAAAAAACAGAAGATGAGTCCCGATAGATTGCATGCACATTCAGATAAGTGAAATTCAAGAACCTCTAAGAAACAATAACTCTTTTCGTTTGTTAAACACCAGCCATTCCCACCAATAGAAATTCGTCTTTTTTCTCCAGGCAAGTTTTTAATTAGGCATAGAAATAGAAGAATGCAACACTCAACTCCTTTCAACAAAGTCAAAAATATAAGTGTAGGGTGGGAACAAAAAAGCAAGTCTTCAAGCAAATCATGTCGCTTATCCAATGAAACTGCAATAAAATCTAACGAATTGAGAAACTTTGTCATAGAAGCAACAAAAGAAGAGCGGAATTAACACCAGAATACTTACGTAGGTGTTTAGTTGCCTGACAAAGCTGGAGAAGTTGTTATGCTTGAAGTATCTGGGCAACAGATGGGTGGAGAAGAAATTAGGATCAGAAACAACAAAGCCTTTCCCTCCTCTGCTCCATGAAACTATATGATTGGTAACTGGATCATCAACCATGTCATAGGTCTTGGTCAAAAATGGGGGTGGTCCAATGTCATGAAGACCCTCCATTGGTTGTGGTGTTGTCATCAATTCTAGTAGCTCATCGCCGGACTGCGATGAGCTTGACCCTGGGTATTCTTCCTTCACTGTGAAGAAAGGATCCATCTCGCGAACCGTGTCCAACGATTCAACTCATGTACGGAAATTGTTGTAGCCGGCTTATTGATGATGCAGAGTGAACTAAAAAAAAAAAACTCAAGAAACAGGAAAAGAAAACGAAATACAGAATCAAAAGAGTCGGAGGAAAAATGGGTCGGTGTCAAAAGGCTGAAAGATGGTAGCTTTAAGAGCCAAAACGGGGAAGGAACTGATGAGACCTGCAGTGGCTAAAAGGAAATTGAACACAAAGAGAAAAGGTTGATGAAACTGAAACACTGTAAAAGACGGACCAGTCTATATAACTACAAGAAGATTGAAAAAGGTAAATGATTTTAGTAAAATCAAAGAAAGAGGAGGAAAGTCGCATTTCAGATATTTCTCTTCTTGTAAAGACACTGCGTCTCTTCGCTAATTTCTTCTTTGGGAAAGTCGTTTTTTGCCGTTAAGAAGTTGGTTGTGAATTATAGAACATATCCAGGAAATTATGGTATAAGATTTTGATCCCCTTAAATAGAGTTAATTCGATTTGTTTTCACTAAAAAAAGAAAGTTCTAGACTCTTTCCTGTGACATGTTGAGAGTGAGTGGTCCCTTAAGAAACTTCTGGAACTTGCACGCTGATGAGAGCCATGCCGAGGAAAAAAGCGGAAATTTTTCTTTTTATTTTCTTCAATACTTTATGGCCACAGATTGGAGCAATATGATTGGGTGGATTTGGTGGTGACTCAAACACCCCACTTTATTAACTTATAATAATTAAGTAAAGCAGTACAAATAATAAAATTATCCCATCAATTCTTGGTTTTAATTACTTAATTTTTATTTTATCGTATTAAATTTTATTCAAATATTTATATAATACTTAAATAAATATATGGATAAAATTTAATTAAATACTGTAAAAACATTAATCAAAAATTACGAAAAAAAGCAAAGACTAACCAAGATTTTTGTGCTTGGTTCCTAGGGAGTAAGCAATTACGTGTCATAAGATCATTGGATAAGCGAGATATTATTCACAATATCCGCAAACAAAGGTTACCCCTCATTTCCACTTTTACCCTTGGTGCGGACACGTGAGCCCATCGCGTGTCGATGAGAAAAGGTGGTGTGCACTGTTTATTATTGTACCGTTTCGGATTCTGATTGCTTCAAGAGTTACAGAGTAGGGACGTGGGGTCTTTTCATTGGAGAAAGGAAAGGCCAGTTAGGATGTCCCATTGTTTTATTTCAAGCAACTTGCAGGTATCAAAACCATTAGTTTATTTATTTGCTCCAAAAACAACAAAATATTTAGGGACGACGGACGAGGCCCAATTTCAAACAAAAAATGTTTTGTATCTATTCCCATTTCCCACACGTAGTCTGTCTACAATGTTCTGGAAGGTACTAGATTCTGTAGGTGTTATATCGAATTATTATTTGGTGGCAAAAATCCTGACGACAAACAGGAGCGGAGAAGGTTATCCTGTTGGCGCAAGTGATTTATCATTTTTCTCTATTTTGCCTTCTTTTAAATGGATATTTTCCGATTAGAGTCAAAGGCGTCGGCAGATAGAGTTTTGACGATCTTTGCCTTTTTAGTACTCAAATGGAAGACCGTTACTAGATTTCGGTGTCAGCTGACTAATAGACCATGGACACGCTTCAAACCTATTCATTCCTTAAAAGCTAAAGAGTGTTTTGACAGTTGTCAACCTCATAAGTCACCCACGTAACTGCGTCTCGAGATGAACAAGGTACAAAACAGTGAATGTCTGCCAGACTGAAAAAGAAAGACAGGTTTACGTACGTAATTTCGTCACAACTCGCAGGAAGAAAATTATAATTCACTCAGTGAATTTAAAATAAAAATATGTTTAACTTTACAATGATGCATTAAATTGAACTAATTATTTAATTATTAACTTATTAAATAAATTACTTAAAAAGTATTATTTATATTGTATTAAAAATACAAATTAAACTCTAATATTTTATTGTATTCAAATTAAAGTCTAACACTGAACAAATGTTTAAAATAAACCTTATATGGATAAAAACAGAAATTTGAAAATTCCTAAAATTACTAATCCATTCCCTGTACTTTATTAACCAAGCCACTTTCGCATCATTAGGAATTCTATTTTTGAGAGTAGCTAATTTAGATTTTAGTATAAGAAGACTAAAATCAGTCCAATTATCGAACCACAACCATATCTTTTCACCATCTCCTAACCTGTGCTTTAAATAAGGGTATAGCTACTCCTTTAAACTGAGCATATGGTTAAAGATTTATGAAGATTCTCAAGATTGTTGTATTTACCTGAAGTTTTGATTACTGAGGTGATAAGCATTCACCCATTTTACGTACAAAAGTTCCTTATTGTTAAATAATTTCCAAATCCTTTTGAAAAACAGTACCTTTTGTATTTGAGTAATGGGAATGATCCCTAACCCCCCATGTTTTTTTGGAATAGTAATATCACTCCACTTCACGTTAAAGTGTTTGCTATTATCAGTTCTTCCAGACCAAAGAAAAGGTTACAACAATCTATCTGTTTCCTTGATCACCCTCTTCAGTATAACATTATACGCTACCTAATAAACATGCATGCTATTTAATATAGATGTGATGAGAGTCATTCTGGCAGCTAAAGACAAGAATCTATTTTACAAAACATGTATTTTGGCTTTCAGTTTCTCATTCAAAGGAAGAAAGGTTGAAAATTTAGGTTTACCCGATGTAATAGGCATTCCCAAATACCTGAAAGGAGTAACCATTAATTCAAAACCAACCAAATTACTAATTCATTTAGGGTTCTAACATTAGAGGATACATAAACTGCACTCTTCTGCACATTTATCTCCATTCCTGACCAACCAGAAAAAGTTTACAACATGTTCAACAACATCCTAATAGAGTGAGGTTCAACTTTGCAAAGGAGAATCACATCATTTGCGTAAAGAAAATGTGACAAATTCATCTCTCTACGTTTACGGTGAAATTGAAACAATCCATTACATTCTACAAGTTTGGAAACAATTCTAGAAAAACCTTCTATAGCTAATATGAAAAAGTAAGGGGAAAGTGAATCCCCTTACCTAATCTCTCTAATATTTTTGAAAGGTCTAGAACGTATCCCATTAACTAGAATACTCAGAGACGTAGATTGAATATATTGCATGATCTAATTCCGAAATCTCACAGGTAAACCAATAGCCTCTAAACAAGCATGTAAATAGGTCCAGTTGATGGTATCATAAGCTTTAAATACGTCAATCTTCAATGCACAACTCTTAATACATTTACCAAAATGATACTCACCTAATAGCTCTTACAGAATCAGGATGTTGTCACCAATACTTTGCGAAGGCAAGAATGCACCTTGTTCTAAATTAACCACTTAAAACAATCTTCAATCTTGCCAACAATAGTTTAGCAATTATTTTGTAAACAATTGTAAGATAAAAGATGGGTCTAAAATCTGAAATCACCGTAGGCCTTTCCTTCTTAGGAACTAGGCATATAAAGGTGTGATTTACCTCCTTCAGCTTGGAACTAGAAGAAAAAAAAACTCTAGCATAACATCAATTAAGAGAGGACTAGTAATGGACCAAGTTTTTTGGAAAAAGCCAGCAGAATATCCTTCTAAACCAGGGGCTTTAGAACTGTTAAGAATAAATAACACCTTCTTCACTTGTTGAGCGTTGAAAGGGGTATTAAGCATCTCTAAGAGTGAATGGTTAGGATTGAACTCCAGTACACTATCTACACCAAATCCTCTCTACTACATTTCAGACCTTCCTATAAGATTTAGAAAGTAGCCTCTGATATAGTTAGATAGCTCCTGATGATCAGCAATAACATTACTAAATTCATCCTTCAACTCCATAATATTTTGATGTTCCTCCTAGTAAGTAAAAAAGCCTGAAAAAACTTTGTGTTTGCATTGCCATCCTTAAGCCATGTCTGCCTCGCTTTTTATCTCAGAACTTCAGCCCTTCCTAATATTACTTCAGCCTCTCAGCTTTTATGTTCCTTAGGCCCACATTATGAGGATCCTAATAACAATCCTACCGTGCATCTGTCAATGTTTTACTTAGGTTTTTAAGGTCCTAGTTATGTCTCTTACTAACTATTTAATAGCAGCTTTAGCTTATCTCAATTTCTACATGAGTTAATAAGTCTTATAACCTTACACCTCCTGATCCCATACCCTGCTAATTAAAGCCATAAAACCCTCCATTTGAGTTAATCCATTGAAAAATCTGAAAAGAGCTCTAATTCTTAGCCCTTCACTCATTCGTTGGATCAGTATGGAGGCATGATCTGAGAAAACAAGATCACCAAAATATGTAGAAGCTCGAGGTAAGAAATTAAGCCACTTAAGGTTCACCAAAACTTTATATAATTTTTTCCTTATTAGCATATCCCCCTATTATTTGTTAATCCAAGTAAACCACCTGTCTGTTCCTCTAAGATCCAGTAGATCAACCCTTTGGAATAGCAATGTGAGTTCTTTCCCTATTCCAACATTAAACCCTGCACCACCCTCTATTTCATCAAACTTATAACAACAATTGAAATCTCCAACTACTAGCCACAGGAGTTGTATACCAGAATGAATAATATGTAGCTTATCCCACAAATTTTCCCTTTGAAATTTAAGTATAAATAATAGTTACTTTAAAGTAGAACTTGCCTATGAGCCAACAATGTAAATGTATATACTGCTCACTCATCCTAATGACCTTAGCCTCAAAAAAATTAGAATTATACCAGCATAAAATTCTACTATTATAATGGTATGAATGATTAGATATATACTTCTATTTAGCACCCAAAAAAGCCAATCCGCTCTAATCAAAAGGTGTCTTTATTTTGGTAGGTCTTATTAATATTTTGGTCTCAATAAGACCTACCAAAATAGGTTTCCTTCCAGCTACTAATTCTTTAACCATCGTCTTCTTAAAAGGGTCATTTAACCCTCTTGTATTCCATACGAGAATAGTCACCTAAGGGGAAAACCCTTTAGTTTTAGCCAACCTTCTGGCCAATTTCCTTCTAGAGTAATTAGGCATAATAAATCCTCCTTCCTTAGTATCATTCTACTCTAATTTTTGCTTTGGTATTTTAGGAATTGTCTCCAACTCTTCCATAACCTGAACCATCTCCAAATTGGTATAAATCATTGAATTCTCTCCCTGCTCCTTGATATATCTGCTGTCAGTTGCTTGATTCAAACCATTACTAATTATCAGCTTGTTACCAGTATCCTTACTTTTAACCAATTCTATATAAGGATGGATCAGTGCCATATCTCTCCCAACATCTTTATTCGTTAGGCTTAGCTGTATACATACATTGTCATCGACACCCCTCCCTTGTTCCACATCACCATTATTATCAAAAGGACTGTTTAAATTAACAATATACTCTATTTCATAACTCTAATGTATTTCAGCTACCTTACCACGTTCACTCAAATCTAGTTCTGATTCCAATAGTTCCTCCCGCCAATTTGTTTTGAATTTCTTCCCAGTAGGCCTCCATTTTGTGGTGACATTCTGTGGCTCCCGCGGATAAGATAGCTTAATGGTAGCCTTCTCCAACTCACCTATTAACCTGAGTCTCATTATGGATAATGACTCCAAAATTTTAGCATTTCTACTCACTTCTATACAATTTTTGCATAGCCAATCCTCTCTATACTAGAAATTTGTGCATCCATGCATAATGGCTTTCCCAAGGAACTAGCTATAAAGCTTAATCCTTCCACTGTTCATAACTCCAGCGAAAGATTATAGAATTGTATCCAGATAGGAAACACCTCTATGTATTCTTTGTTGACCTCAATTTTAGGCTTCCATTTTTGCACAAACATTTGTTGTCCACCTATGTGCCATTGTCCCGATTCCAATATTTCATCTAAGTTATTTTCCAAAGTAAATTTAAACAACACTGTGCCATCCTCCATCAGCATTGTTCTCTCCAAACCTCTCTTACCCCACTTCAATTTAGCCTAAGTCTAAATGCTAGGAAATGCCGACCTTTTATTCCAGAAAGACCCTATTAAGGTTGTCAACCAAGCTCTTTCTCTAGGTTTCAACAATTCCAAATGAGGACATAAAATCGCATCTTTGGACACATCTTGGTAACGTTTCATCTATATTTTGGTCGAAGTGATCTGTATCTTCTTATTCCAAACACCTGACAACGATTGACTTGGAGTTGAAGTTCTAGCAGGGATTCACAAGACAAAGCTAAAAAATCTTCTCCAGACTCCCTTTGGTCCTTATTGGCCTGTGTCAGACCCTCCATGGAGGGAGAGTAGCTACTGTTAACCATCGTCAGCACACCAAGAGCAGGAAATTATTTTCCAAAAATAGAACTAGATAGGGGTAGAAAGGTAAAACCAGAAGAGAGAAGGCAAAGCATGCAACAAAAGAAAGAGAGTTAAAGGTATGCTTATCTCCCTAATAATAGGAATGTCAATGGGTCAAGTCAGGTCCGTGCCAACCCAGCCCATCATATATATTTTTTAAAGAAAAAATTTTAAAACAATGTTGTTTTCAAATTAAATGTGGGTTAGCCCACCTGTGGCCTGGTCAACCTAGGCCAAAATTGGACCAGGCTAAATTTGACATTCATACCTAATCATAATTTCACACCAAAAATTATCTCTAACCCTAATTCACCTGTCATCATTATCTATTATTGTTATCTTTCACATTCCTCTCTTCGTCTCCAATTGTAGGGGCATTCTCTTCCAATAGCTTCTTCACTTTGCCTTTTTCGTTTTCTTCAGCTACTCTTTATTCACCGAAACCTTTCTTGGTGGCTCTACTTTGATTCTTTTGTGTGGTAATTTCATCTCTTTTGTCTTGTCATGTTTTCATTTGCCATTTTTCTTAACATTTTTACAGGGACCATATAGAGTCAATCACTCATTTATATTATAAAAGGAACCTACATTATGTAAAAGGAGTGACCATAAGTTTTGTTGGTTCTATGAAAAGCATTGTGCTTTCTTTTTGTCTTTTTCTTTTCATTACTTCTGTGGTTCTTAAATCAAAAAAGCATTATCTTAAATCAACTCTACCACTAAACATGATGATAAGATTAGTGTAAAATACCTAGTTAGTAATTATATTTTCAACCAATAATAGGCATTCTTTTTTTAAAAAAAGTTCAATCTCCTAAATCAGCCTCAAATGAATGTAATAGAGTACGACCATATGATAGGATTGAAAAAGACTATAATATGAATATATTCAATCTTTATAAATGAATGGAGTTAGAATTCTAAATTTTAACAAATGCAATCAATTATAGTAATTCATATTAATTCAACAAATAGAAAGTATAATGTTTATAATGATTATATAAATTTTAGTTTCATATGTTTGCTCTTAGGCTAGTTTTAATGGAGTTTGACTTAGATGATAAGTTTATGCAAGGATGTGCCTTTCTTAAAATGGATAAGATTTGACATTGCTAAATTTTTAAAAAGCTATTAATTATTCATTCACGATACAAGTCTAATAAGGTTGGATGGTAAGGTTAATTGGGGTTATTGATTATGCAATTTATCATGTATATGTAATTTTAGCACTTGAGGGTGGGTTTCCTCTTAATACACCTAAGCAACTGTATGGATTAGACTTGTCATAGTTCAATAGGTTCATCAACCTTTTTGGTACTGCATAAGAGATCTAATGATCTAAGAAAAGTAAATCTAATTAAAATGATATTCAATCATGTAAAATTTTAAAATCCTAATAAAACATTAATAATGTTATTTAGTAGAAGGTAAGTTTAATTATATTGAGAATAGTTAAAGTTTAATTATATTTAAAAAAGGAATTACTTATAAAAAAGAAATGTTTCGAGGTAAATTTATATAACTATTTTTATTGAATATTCTTAGTGATTTATGCATATTTAGCGTCTTTAAGGCATTGAGTAATATGTATAGCACTCGTAATGACTGATCCTCCTTTGTATATTGCATTAGTTAAATGTATAAAGTGGCTCATTGACTTTAATGCAACTCCTATCAAACTTACTTACTTATATGCGTTTGTGTCATTTTGAATTATCATTTTTTCTTGGGTCTCTATTGATGAACATGCTTTTGGAATTGTACGTATGCATTTTGTTAATTGGTTAAAACCTAATATCCCATTTTGGTCACTTTAACGAGTTATATTGCTTTAACTGTTATCTAACAGTTGTTGCATAAGTCATAATGGCTCAATATGGAAGTATAAGGCTTTTTTGTGGTAGAAATTTCATGTCAGAACCTGAATTCAAATATGTAGGTGAGCATATTACTACATTTGGAAATGTTGAAATTGGTTATGTCAGTAATAGGAAAATATATGAGACAAGTAAAGATTTAGGGTACTATCAAATATATAAGGCATATTATAGGTTACGTAGTTTCAACTTCAAAGAGTCATTGTTAATATGTATGTAAAATTTATAGGAGTGTTAATATGTATGTAATTTATAATTTAGATATACATTTCCCTACTCCTGACATATTATATATAACTAAAGGAGAGGAACATATTGGTGACCATGATGTTGATGAACAAGGTGTAAACATAGATAAACATACGGATTAACTAGGAGAAACATGTGGATGAACATGTTGGATTTGTTTTATCAGATTTCAATATAGATATTTTGGATGACCATTAACCAGTTGAAATTGATCCAACTAATTGTGGTAGTTTTATTATTAGTGATAAATATCTTAGTAGAAGAGAGCTAGGTAAAGCTTTACATAGACCAAGTTCAAGTGTTAGGCATAATCTTGCAAGTGTTACATAGTAAAGGAGATTGGGTAAGGAATTTGGAATTGTAAAAGAATTTAAAGATGATGTTGTCGATTATGAAGTACAAACAAGATATAATGTTGGGTTAAAAAAGAGTGAGAGTAATAGGAATAAGGTTGGGTGTATTGACAGATGCCTTTGGGAGTTTTATGCTCGATATGATAAGAATGAGAGATGTTTCAAAGTAAAGACTTACAAATATAATTATAATTGTTTCATAACTAATAAACCAAAATTGGTTTCTCTAAATTTTTGATGAAATATTTCAAAGGATATAATTCTTAAAAAGCCTAGTATCTCAACAAAAAAAGGTTGAAAAGTGCAAAGAGAAACTTAATAGTTTTGTTAATTCAGGTATATGTACAAGAGTAAAAAGAAGACTGAGGAAAGAGACAGTAACAAATTATGTTAATGAATGCACGAAGCTATAGGGATATGTTTGTAATTTGGAGTTAAGTAATCCTGGATCAATAATAAAGTTACAACTATCAAGGAATCGGGAGAGTTCCTTGCTACTGGTAATGATAAATGAAAATTTCATTATCTTATTAATACTTATCTTGTTGTACATCATATTCATACTTCATTATCTTTTATTGTACATCATATTTATACTTTGTTATCTTTTGTTTTAGTTCAAATTGTTATGCATTTTTTTTAATGCCATGAAAAGAAGATAGAGACATTTAATTATTTTTATGATAGATGGCTGATTCATTAAGATAGAGTTTCTAAGACAATTATTGAGTGTAATAAATAAGGATGGTATAGAGGAATATATCCATTACCTTGGGCTGTAGTAGAGATAGAAAACACATATTCATAAAGTATCTATTAACATCTAATTTGGAATTGGATGGTGGCGAAGGACTTACAATAAAATTTGATATACATAAGGTATCTTTATCTTTATATAGTTATAATTGATTTGATTATAATATTAAAAATTAAATAATATCTTTTTAATTGATTTATGGATTGGTTAGAGCTATAAAGGAGACTTTGCCAAATGCAACTCTCCAAATGAGTGGAAGACATATATATCATAATTGGCATGAGAATTGAAAAGGAAAGAACTTTAAAAGCTAGCTTGAAATTGCATGTAGTCTACCTACATTACACGTTAGAGATAGGTATCTATATAGGTCCTATGTAATAGGAATGACTCAATATTACATGCTAAGGCTTCTTCATATGTATGGAACCCTTATTTGAATCACATGAATACAGTATTTATACCTTGCAATAACTAATGTTTACTATTATGTTTATCAGGTTATAAAAGAGGCTTCTTCATAGGTATATAA
>JAOQML010000009.1:13511632-13526075 GCA_027568935.1 Erythroxylum urbanii | reverse complement strand
GAGCATGAGGTGTGGTAATTTACCACACTTGGACCCGTTCTCTGGTCCGACCCGTTCTCTGGAAACGGGATGTTACAGTTCAAGTACTCTTGATAATTTAATCTCTTTAGGAAGATTTGATGATCCAGCTTAGGCTTATGCTATATTGGTTCTTGTTATAAAGAACCATATTATTTGTTTTTATTACAACAAACATTTGAAAGGTAAGGGGATTACTAGATTGAAGAAGCATTTAGTTAAATAAATGGTGACGTGGAGCCTTGTAAGAAAGTTAGCTATTATGTGAAATAACATATAAATCTTTGCTTATAGAGTATCAGAATGAGAAAGACAAATGCAAAGACTAAACTACAAAATTGGTAATGGAAGTTCATTTTGTGGTGGTAAGGATGATGCTAGCAATATTGAAGGTGGTATTCCTACCTAATAAGAAGAGTTTGCTAAAACTGATGTGAGGAAAATAAGAAGACATATGTCTAAATTTTTTGCTACATGAATGACTCTTGGAGCTTGAACTTCATATTTCGTGCCTTATAATTTAAAGATGTAACTCATAATATGGGCGTGGTAATAGATAGATTGTGGTATAATACCATCATATCATTTGATACTACTCAGTCATTATTACTAGCTTATGGTGGACGTTATTGCCTCTTATGATCTAGGATATAAAGCTCCTTTAATTGATCACTATAGTGGCAATATTTTGAGCAACTCTATGTACGAAATAAAAGTTATTTGGATTAAATAAGAATGAATTAGATAACTTATAAGTGTTTAATCATATGTGACGGTTCGAAAAATAGAAGACATGAGCCTATTATTAATTTTTAGTTTATTCTACTACAAGGTTCGATGTTTGTAAAGTCTATTGATGCAACTCACCTTGTAAAAAATGTTGATACTCTATTTGAGACATTTGATAAAGTTGTGAATAAATTTAGGCTTAAAAATATTGTATAGTTTATCATTGACAATGATTATTCTTACAAAATAATTGAAAACAGGTCATAAATCAGGTATAGTTCTTTTTCTTGGACTCTTTATACTGCATATTACAATGATTTGATATTGGAAAATATAGTAAATGCTAGATATTTTCATATCATTTATGAATCTATGAAAAAAGAAAGAAAAGTGACCAAGTTCAAGCTTATCTATAATCATACATAAGTTCTAAATTTAATGAGAAAGGGTTTCATTGATTGTAGAAATTCATTTTGTCCTACCATTATGAGATTTGTAGCTAAATTTTTTATCACTTTAGTGTTTTGTTCTAATGAAAATAGTTTAGACAAATTTTTATAAGTGATAAGTGAGTTTCATCTTAATATCCCAGGTGTAATGCTAAAATAGAATTTTTCATAATTATAAGTGAAGATCATAGTTTTTGTTGTTAATATCAACTTTTCATTCAAGTTTGTGAGCCTTTAGGAAAAGTACTTTATTTGGATGATAGTGATAAGAAGGAAATAATGGGTTATTTTTATATTATCATGAATAAGGCGAAGGAAGCAATCAAAGCCAATATGAAAAATATGTCTTCTTTGTATATATCTTATCTTGCAGTGATTAATGAAATATGGAAAAAGGCCACTTTACTCTCCGTTGTTTGCCAATAGGGCATTTTTTAATCTTAGGGTCTATTTTAGATTATGTTAAAGAAATCAAAAGTTATGAAAATGTTATTAATTATCACAACTATTGTTTTACATAAGATGGAGCAAAATCTTCTTAGCTCATAAGTAGAGGCATATAAGGATGCGTGTAGTGATTTTTGGAAGCCCATTGCAATTCATCAAGGAGACAAACTTAATCTAGGCATATTTCTTCAATTTTGTTACTTTTTTTTTAAAATAAAAAAGAAAAAATTATCATTAATAAAGAATAAAATTACATGCAAATTAAAACATAGGGAGGTACCCTTCAACATATAAGATCCTAAAAATATTGTCTACTTAAGGTAAAAGCTTTAAAACATGGAAAGTCAAGTAAGAAATAGAGCTTAGGTCTTTAGGCTATACCTTCCAACATTACAAGTTCTCGAATTCTTACCAGCGTTTTCGATATGAGGAGTGGGGCTACAATTTACATAGCATCAAATCTTCAATCATTCCTTTCTTTCCATATGGTTTGCACGGTCAAGCAAGCAACTATGTTATGGATGAACTTAGGGAGAGAGTTTTAAGATGTTAGCCATTGGATAACATTATAAAGAGTATGAGCTTGAGAGTTCCATGTGTAATGTAGCTTAATTACTTGTTTGAAATTAATCATCACTTTATTTTGCTTATAAGATTAACTTTTTCAGTCTTATAGGTGGTTGCTTAGACCAATTAAAAATTGATGATCTAAAATTGAAAAGCTTAGTAATTCAAATTCTAAGTCATTGCGTGAGTGTAATCGGTTGTGAAAGAAATTATAACACATTTAAATTCATCTATTTAAAGAAAGAAATAGATTGGAATAAAAACGATTTACATATTTGGTCTCTGTTCAATATAACTGAAAGTTATGAGAAATGTATGTTATTATCATTAATAAGTTGAATATAATTTTTGAAAATTTGAAATATTTTCTTTTCTTATTAGTACTCTTAATAGGACTAGCTATATATATATATAATTTTCTATGACCATATCGATCTTTTAGTGGATTAGGTTTTTGAAGAACCAAGTTTCATAGATAAGAGTGAATTGGAAGACAATTTTGGATAGGAAATTATTGACATCTCATTTATTGTAATGAATTTGAATGATGGTGATGATAGACTCCTCTTAATGATAAGGATTTTGTATCAAATGAAAATTAGTGCCAATGTAATATGAGTGCATATATCGTTAAATAAAGCTTCAAGTTTTTCATTTTTTTCATTTTTCTTTTAATTTCAATTGTCTTGTATACGTTAAATTCTATATATGTAATATAAATGCAAAAAATCTTAATTGTAACTGTTTTGTTTTAGGTTTCACTTCTACTTTACTGTGTTCCTCATAACAAACTATTGTTTTAATGCTTATGGTCCTATATTATTCTTATCATAAGATGTTTTTATATGATTATTCTTTAATATATAATGTAAGTTGTAACTTTTTAAGTACTATTTATTATTCTTAGTTTTGTATTTATATGATAATTGAATGATCTTTTTCTTATATTAATTGTGGTTAATGTTTATAGATGAAATATGTCAAAAGTAATATTAATAGAATAAATCGATAGTTGTTATTTCAATTATATATTATTATGATTTTTTGAGTATGTAAAATTAAAAAAATGTAGCACGATATATGATAGTAGTGTTTTGTATGATGTTTTAGGGTTTAATTTGTTATGCATTTTTTGTTAAATTGACTGTTGAGCAGGCATTTAGGGTTTAATTAGATTAGTTTTTGTTTTTGAGTGTTTTATTGGGGTTAGTCTAAATCTTTGAGCTTAAATTGTATATTTTTGAGGTACTTTGATGTGTGTGCTAGTGTTGCAGGATAAACAGCGAAGAACGGTGAGGATTTGAAGAGTTTTAGGCTAAAATACATAGGCCACGATCTTGTACAGTGGCCACGATCATGATAGAGAGCGTCAAGTCAGGCCACGATTGTGACAGAAAGGAAAAACAGCATGCCACGATCGTGTCCTGCTTCGGACTGACAGAAAACTCAAAATTTGGGTGATTTTTTTGACCATTTTAACCTCAAGTTTGACCTAGGGCTGCTACATAATAAATAGAACAATACCTAGCAGTCTCCAAGCAGAGATTAGAGAGCCAAGAGAGCTGCACAAACGTGAAATTTGCAGAAAATATGAGGGAAAACCTAGATAGAGATCAATTGATTATGGAAGGAGACGAAGGAAGTGAGGCACGAAGATACGGTTGACGCGACGTACTTCTCGAAACAGGTAGTTTCTCGTAGTCGCGACTCTGAGATCCATTCCAACATTATCTTCTAGTTTTTATTTCGATTTCATTGATGTATGGAATTTGAGATTGATTAGAATTATTTGTCGTTGAGTGTTCATTTTTCTGTCTAAACTCACCATTGGGTTTATTTATTCTTGAGGTTAATAAAATTGATCTGTCTAAAATCAACTTCGGGTTTATTTATTCTTCAGATTAATAAAATTGATTTGATTATGTTTTATTTCGATTTATTGTGATTCAATTCGATTCTTTATAACTGGGCAAATGAGTGGAGAGGGTGAGCCGGTGAAAATTATCAATTTAGGTTAACGAGAGTTAAGTAAATTGATAGGTAGAGAATTGAATCAAACTGGTAGAGTCGTATAACGAGAGATCGAGCACAGATTCCCAATAGGTTAATAGACAATGTAGAATTAATTTTGGGTTTTGAACAAATTGCAAATCAAGAGATCGCAATTTCCATAATTTGAATTAGGGATTATTAATTAGGGTTAAGAATTATCACTCGAAAGAGAGTAATTCATCCTAGGATCGTCTAGGCCCATTAAATTGAAAATATCATAATTGGGTAGGTTTTCTTTAATTTCGAATAGATAACACCTTTCTCTCAATTGGTTGCTGCTAGGTTGAATTCAGATTATTTGTGTGAGTTTGCTTTTGTGTGTTCTTTAGGTGTTTTAATTTCTCGTATTTGATTCTCGATTGATTTAAATTTTTACAGTAGTTGTTAAATTAAGTTTTGCGAACTTAGCTGACATTAGATTTTAGGACTAGTTCCCTTCCTCGTGGGATCGACACCATAGGTACTACGCGAATGACCGTGTGCTGGCGGTAATTACCAAGGTTAAAATTTAGTAAAACTTGGAGCGTATAACCTTGGGCGAACAAGTTTTTTGGCGCCGTTGTCTGGGAACATAACTTAGTTCTACAGTTTAAGGCGTTAGGATAACTTTTAATTTTTGTTTTTTTTATAGTTCTATGTAGGAATCGTGCTCTTGCATGAACACAAGAGTCACGAGGGGTTCGAGTCGCAAAATTGAGACTTTAGATTTAGACATAACACGTTTAGAACGAACCCTTAGGAAAGCTCGACGAGACGAAGAAGAAGAGTTCGAGAAAGCACAAATGGCCGAGAAATTGCAAAGAAACATGGATCAAGAAGTCATCCCTGGTAGGCAACAACAGAGGACCCTCATGGATTTTATGAGTCCAGGGTTCAATCCTACGAACCAAGGAGTGGCTAGACCACCTGTTCAAGCGGTTTCTTTTGAAATCAAGTCAGCCCTCTTGAACATGTTTCAACAGAACGTCCAATTCTATGGACTTGCAAATGAAGACCCGAATTCTCACATCATGAGTTTTCTCGAGATCTGTGATACTTTCTAGATCACCAAATGTCGGAAGATGCAGTGAGAATTAGGCTGTTTCCCTTTACGCTTAGGGATAGAGCGAAGGCTTGGTATCATTCATTGAGCCTGGCTAACATCACAACATGGGAACAGTTAGTACGTGCCTTTTTGGATAAATTTACCACTAATAAAGACCACCAAAATTATTAAGGAAATTACAAATTTCCAACAAGGTGATGGGGAGTCTATTTATGAAGTGTGGGAACGTTACAAGGATCTGCAGAGGAGATGCCCACACCACAATATACCCAAGGAGTTCCTACTGTAGACATTTTATAACGAAGTAAACCCACAGACTAAAGGAACCATCGTCAGAAGGATATTTAATGCGAAAGACGGCTGATGAAACAGAGGAATTAATAGAGGAGATCGCTAGCAATAGCTGCTTATGGGCTAGTAAATGTAGTAGGCAACCTACTAACTTTAAGGAGTAGAATGGAGTTGTCGCTGTCGATCAGATGATAGAAATGTAAGCTAAGATTGACAACTTGATTCGACAACTCAGTAATATGAAAGTGTCATCCTCAGTTACGGTAAAAGCCGTGCAATTGAAGTGTGAGCTATGTGGCCAATTTGATCATGATACAGTGGATTGCTTTTTGATGAGAGAAGATAACCTGGAACAAGCTCATTACATAGGAGCCCAATTTATACTTGGAGGGGGTAATAATCCCTACTCTAACACATATAACCCTGGGTGGAAGAATCACCCAAACTTCTCCTGGTCTAATAATAACAATGGAGGGTAGTTCAGACCCTAAGGACAATCGAGTTTCCTACAGGAAAAAACAAGCTCAATGGATTTGAACTTGGAAAAAATTTTGGATAAGATAGGTGGAATGGAGGAAGCATATAGGAGGCTAGAGAGTAAATTCGAGCAAGTCACGAAGAATCATGCTTTGTCCATCCACAATTTAGAAGTCCAAGTGGGGCAGCTTGCAGAAGCAATGTTAACTCGGAATGCTGGAACTCTTCCAAGCAACACAGAGTCAAACCTGAAGGAGCGTATCATGGTTGTAAGCCAGACTCAGGACGAGGAGCTAGAAGAGGTAGACAAAGGAGAAGGTCAAGTAGTTAAAGACGACCTTCTAAGTGAGACTGTGAGCAAATCAGTGTAAGTAACTTGACGGGTATTCTCGCACCTATTCTTTGCTCAGAAGGAATTATATGCTAGCAGAGCAATGGGAACGTTACAAGAAATCAAGCCAAAAAAAATCGAGGAAGTGACGGAACAAATTCAATCTAAACTAGAATTACAAGAGTCTATCACAAAGAAGGGGAAGGAGCAAATACTAGAAGACAACCCCAATATAGTGAAGAAGGGTGATCCAGGGGACTTTTTCATCCCCTGCAGTATCAACAAGATCATCATAAATAGGGCATTCGTAGACTTAGGCGCAAGTATAAATGCGATGCCCTACACTCTCAGTCTTAAATTGGGGTTATGAGAGTTAGTGCCCATAAAGTTTTTAGTTAAGATGACTAATAGGACTTCACTTAGACCGATGGGAATTATATAAGATGTGCCGATCAAGGTCAGTAATTTTATCTTTCCCATGAATTTCTATATTTTGGATATCAATGAAGACGAGGATACTCTGATGATTCTTGGATGACCATTTTTAGCCATTGCGTGTTTGATGATTGATGTGGATAGGGGTGAACTAACTCTACGAGTAGGGAAGGAGCAACTAAACTTCAAGGTGACTGTCAGAGAGTACAGAGCTCCTTCAACTCCAGTGGATTGCAATAAACTTGAACCTCGAGGAAAATGAGAAGACATTGAGAATCCTACAAATACCTTCTGAAAGAAGCGCTGGCGAAGGAGAAGGTGAGGTAAAGAAAACTTCAAGGAAGGTGGTACTCACAATATAGTAGGAAATATTCAAACTTTGAGATTAATAACGAAGCTATCACCAAATTAGTCATTCTAACCACTGTGAGCTTTACAAGGAGTGTCGAGCTACTGACGTTAAAGAAGCGCTGCATAGGAGGCAACCCATGGAAAAATTAATTTGTTGTTCAATCTTGTTTAATTAGTTGAATTTCGTAGTTAGGTTCATTCTTGCTTTGGTTCAATAAAAACAAAAAGAGGAATAGGATTTTGGAATCATGGGGAAGAGTATGCAAGCGTATTAAGAGAAGTGAAGAGGAATTATGAACTAAGAGAAGGAAAGAATTAGAAGAAGAAGGGTTTAGTGTCAAGATGTAGGCACTGGCCACGATCGTGACGTGTTAGGTCACGATTGTGCCCTGCGAATGGGAATTCCTTCGGTGGTACACCGTATGCCACGATCATGGCCTACGACTAAGCACAAAAAGGGAAGGATGCAAATTTTAAGTGACAACTTTACCATTTTACCCTTTTTAACACCTATTTATTCAATTCTTACTTAACTTTCACCTTCACTTTCATTTTTACTTTATCTTTCTAGAATTCCAACATTCAAACACTCTTACTTCTCTCTGAAATTTTTACAATCTCTAAATCATTCCAATTTCAACCCAATCATGCCTCGTATTAAGCAAACTGCCTGACAGGAGCCTCGCGGAGCACAACAAGTCGCAAGATGGGGGAGACAAAACTGAGCAGCGGACTTTGGAGTTTCATTTCCTATTTACACTGAGGAGGAAGGTATTCGTTTATGTTCTCTTCATTCTAGGCAAATTATTGTGCCGAAATATTTTTATTTCGATACATTGGATAAGATAGAAGTGCATGAGCCGGTAAAGAACTTAGCAAAGAGGATCCAGTTATTAGATTCCAATTCCTCGTTTATGATGAGCTTACCCTAGAATTTTTCACGTCCCTGACCTTTGATCCCAAGAACACTAAGGAATTATGGTTTAGATTTTTAGGGGGCGAGCGTATGAGTTAACAGTAGAAATTATGTGTAACATATGTGGATTCCCCAAATCCGCCATTGTTGAGCAACATGATGACTTCTATGCCTCCCAATACTGGCACGAGCTTACCTACAT
This sequence comes from Erythroxylum urbanii, assembly GCA_027568935.1. Taxonomy (NCBI): domain Eukaryota; kingdom Viridiplantae; phylum Streptophyta; class Magnoliopsida; order Malpighiales; family Erythroxylaceae; genus Erythroxylum; species Erythroxylum urbanii. Next base: position 13,517,765 of record JAOQML010000009.1, on the reverse strand, counting down.
TGAGTGCTTTTATGCAAAAAATGCCTACAATAATATTATCCGATCCCATGAACACTTGCTGCTGCACAAATTTATGTGCCAGTTGGTCTTTGACAATTCAGAGACCAACAAGTGTTCAACCAAAGAACTATTCATACTGTAGTGCATGGACCATAGTATTCCGGTATGCACATCCACGCATGTGCTGAATGCTCTTGCTGCAGTTCTGCAAAAGCGGAGCAACCATCTTGGAATGGGGTACCTGGTTTCTGCCATTGCAGAGCATTTTGGTGTGGATCAGAGGGGGTTAATAGTGCATCTGCCTGAGTTCCTTGACCACCATCATCTATTTCGGGCAGAGATCATTCACTCCACCAATACGAGCTTGCGAGGAATAAATGAAAAGACACATGTGTGGACCAAGACGGGTCAGACAAGCTCGAGCTCCGTGCCACCTAGGTAGGCATGGGAAGCATCAATAAGCAAGGAATCGGAAGAAGAGGACCAACGCTGGACAATGATTTTGGATGCAATCTCTGAAACCAACAGAACATTAAAGGAAGTGGTGCATACACAAAGACGCCAGAGCTGAGAGATCTACCAACTCCATCGGTATTTCGAAACTCAGGGTATTCAATTACCACCTCCCACACCATCACCACCTTCGTCTCCTTAGGATTCAAGTTTAACCCAAAAATTTTTCTTCCATTCCATTTTGTTTTGTGTTATTTATTTTTCCATTATTTTTATTTTTATTTTTATTGTTAATTTTATCTGTTCATTGCTATTTCAATTTCTATTTTCACATCTCATTTATGTATGTGTCGTGTGTGTTCCTTCTCATATTGAGGACAATGTGTTGTTCAAGTGTGGGGAGGGATTCTGTGTTTTTCTTTTGCATGTGAATTTTGCATACTGTATGATAGTATTAGGTTGTAGAATGTGAAGTGTGTGAATGTGTCAATGGCTTAGATAGAGTGATTTTTTTAAAATTTTGGACATAGTCTATTAGGTTATGAACAATCATTAGCCTACGAAATTAGTGAATTAGGGAACCTTTGGATAATTATACAGTCTAATTAGGACTTAGTGGAAATTTAGCACCCAATAGATTGTCACATTAATTCATAATTTGAGGCCTTTTAGGTTAAGTAGCTCACATAGTATTTTTTCATGGAAACGAATAGCTAAAAGCAGCAAGGTAGGCAATAAAAAAAGGTTTAATTCAATAAATCACTATTTTGCTGACCTTCGAGTTATGAGTAGAGCTAGTAGCCAGTTGAAAATGTGATATAGTTGAGTAACAGTATCGACACGCATCACAAATGTGTGCCTTCGTGTAAAAGGGCTGTAATGATGTTTCAACCATGTTATTAACAATTGACTTAGTCAAGTAACTGGATCGATATTCATCACAAATGTTTGCCTCCGAGTAAAAGGTTAAGTCTTGAAAAAAAAGTGTTTAAATAAAACCCACTGGACTTGTATTAGGCTTGAAATTTTATGGAATTATACCTAGGAAAAGTTATTGAGCCTGAAGGACCGAAAAATTATTAACGTGTGTGTATAATTGAAAGGGTTAAATAGGTTAACACTTGGTCTTGAGTTAGTTGTATATTTAGTTCAAAGCCCCTAGATACATAATTTGCATGTTAATGATTTGAGACAACCGATTGATTGTGTTCAAGATTAAATTAATTTCTTGAAGATCGAAGCCATTGTCTCATTATTGCATTGTGTGCTTTGTGTTTTGTGTTTTGTGTTTTGTGTGTTATTGTTTTGTTTGCTTGAGGACAAGCAACCGTTTAAGTGTGGGGATGTTGATGGTAGTGTTTGTATGATGTTTTAGGGCTTAATTTGTTATGCATTTTGTGTTAAATTGAGTTTTGAGCAGGCATTTAGTGTTTTATTGGGTTAGTCTGAATCTTTTAGCTGAAATTGTATATTTTTGAGGTACCTTGATGTATGCGTTAGTGTTGTAGGGTAAATAGGGAAGAGCGATGAAGATTTGAAGAGTTTCGGGCCAAAAGACATAGGCCACAATCGTGCACAATAGCCACGATCGTGACAGAGAGCGTTAAGTCAGGCCACGATCGTGCACTTCAGGCTATAATTGTGACAGAAAGGAAAAACAGTAGCCCACGATCGTGGCAGGTAGGGGCACGATAGTGCCCTGCGTTGGGTTGACAGAAAACTCAAATTTTGGGTGATTTTTTGGACCGTTTAGACCCTAAGTTTGACCTACGACTGTTACAGAATAAATAAAACAATACCTAGTAGCTACTGAGCAGAGATTAGAGAGCCAAGAGAGCTACACAAACGTGAGATTCTGCCGAAAATCTTAGAGAAAACCTAAATTGAGGTCAATTGATTGAGGAAGGAGACGAAGGAAGAGAGGCACGAAGATACGCTTAACAAGATGTACTTCTCAGAACGGGAGGTTTCTCGTAGTCGCGACTCTGAGATCCATTCCGATAGTATCTTCTAGTTTTTATTTCAATTTCATTGATGTATGGAATTTGAAATTGATTATAATTATTTGTTGTTGAGTGTTGATTTTTTTGTCTAAACTCACCTTTGGGTTTATTTATTCTTGAGATTAATAAAATTGATTTGATTGTGTTTTATTTCGATTTATTGTGATTCAATTCGATTCTTCATAACTGGGCAATAAACTGAGATGGTGAGTCAGTGAAAATAATCGATTTAGGTTAACAAGAGTTAGGTAAATCGATAGGTAAAGAATTGAATCAAACTAGTAGAGTCGTGTAATGAGAGATCGAGCATAGATTCTCAGTAGGTTAATAGACAACGTAGAACTAATTTAAGTTTCTGACAAATTGCAGATCGAGAGATCGCAAATTTCATAATTCAAATTAGAATTATAACTCGAGAAAGAGTAATTCACCCTAAGATCGCCTAGGCCCATTAAATCGAAATTTTTATAATTGGGTAGATTTTCTTTAATTTCGAATAGATTCCCCGTTTCTCTCAATTGTTCATTTCTAGGTTGAATTTGGATTACTTGTGTGAGTTTGCTTTTGTGTGTTCTTTGGGTGCGTTAATTTCTCGTATTTGATTCTCGATTGATTTAAATTTTTGCATTAGTTGTTAAATTAGGTTTTGCAAACTTAGCTACCGTTAGATTTTAAGACTAGTTCCCTTCCTCGTGAGGTTGACACCTTAGGTACTACGCGAACGACCCGTGCGTTTGCAGTAATTCCAAGGTTAAAAATTAGTAAAACTTAGAGCGTGTAAGCTTAAGCAAACAATATATTTAGGGACTACTTTGTAATTTTAATAAATTGTTCAAAATGGTACCTAATATTGATCGGTACTAGTATTGTACCATAATCAAATCCAGTATTGAGTCTTATATAATATACATATCATTACTCAAAACAACAAGCATATGCAAGAGAACAATAAATTAATTTTATTAAAAGGGTTGTCTATGTTAATTAGTTTTACCTAAAACACGCTCCCTATTCAATCTTTAAGTACTATAGATCCTATGCTTTCCCTTTCTTTATAGCTTTCTCATTGTTCTTGTATACCTTCCTCTTTATGTAGACACTAGAATCCACAAGAGAGTTTTGTTTCTTATTTATTTACTTTCATCTGTTAGGTTTATGTGATTAATCTTGGTGATTCTTAACCTGACAATGAGTAGTGTCAGCTTCAAACTATAGTTAGCCTTAGATTAGGGAAATAAAGTATAAAAGTAGCAACGAAAGAGGTAGTGGCAGTGATGTTAATAATATTTGTTGTATTTTTTACCATTGTGTTATAATTTTTATCATAAAAGAGAGATTAAACTGAGTAAATGAGTATTTCAAGGTTCATTACGTATGTGATCATCAACGCCATTACCATAACTTGTTTTCTCATTTCTAGAACATCAATACCTTCCTTATAATTATCTTTGTTTTCTTATTTTATAATTCTGCATTATTTTTTATCATTTTCTAATGGTTAGGGTGACAGTACTATTAGTTTATTTCCAATTAGTCGATCACAAAATATGTAATATAATAATTTAAAAACATTCTTTGTCTTATTCATTTTTTAAAACTAACGTATAGTATAAATATAAGAGAAAAATATACTTCACAATTGAATTTTATGATATGTTTATAATTATGAGATTCTTATTATAGTTGTGTATTATTCTTAAACTATTTATATTCATATGTTACAATTAGATATTAATAGAAAAAATTGACACTTTATTAAGGAAATAGTCAAATTTATATACTAAAGTATAGAGACATTTAAACAAACATGTGAATATTTATTAGATAACAAGTCCACTAAATTGATCTGATTTAAGAATTCTATTTTGAACATTACTTGTATGTTTATGTAAATTATCATTGTGATGAATATATAAGTGATCTTTCGGCTTGAGATCTCCAAAGTATCTCATATAAATATTATAATGTTTTGATATTAATATTTGTTGAATATAATATGGACTACATGAAAGTAGTTAACTTATCCATATAGGATTTGTCACCTTAAAATAATTATAGAGAACATTTCATTGTTTTTAATTAGCATTGATTTAAAATCTTTTATCAAGGAGAAATAATATTTTGAAAATAGTTTTCAAATATCAATAAAAGAATTAGTCAGTACTGATGAAGAAATGATGCACCTCAAACATACCAGAAAATAAAACCTAGCTCTACAACACTAAATTTATAGTAGTGGTAAGTAGGGATCATTTCCACAAATAGTGTATGTCTAGCTTTAGTAATTATTGAATTAGTGTTTCAATTTAGGGGGAGTTTGGTTGAAATCGATAAACAAAATAAAGTAAAATTAAACTATTGAAGTTGAATAAAATAAATAGTAAAAAATTGATAAAATTCACTAATGAGTTTCAATTCCAGTTCTCAAATCAATCTCATTCTTCACACAAGTGAGCACAATTAATCATTATGTTGTTCTTTTATCTCTCTTTGAAACTATTAATCATAGATCAATAAAAACTTTTATTAACTCTAATATTCCCTTAAGTCATATCTAATCAAAATAAGCTCTTTAATTAGGCCTAGCTATCAATTAACCTAGAATAAGCTCTCTAGATATAGTGTGAAAATTGCATTTTGTATTAGGAAAATAGTTTAATCTAGGAAACAACCACACAATCTTGAGTCATTTAAAATATGCTATGTTATCCCTAATAATGCATAACCATTAGTTTACTGTTGGAGTTATGTAAATATAGTGCCCTGGAAAGTAAGTGTATTTACTTATAACTTAATTTACTTCCAGTTACTTTTGTAATGAAAATATTTATTATTAATAAAACAAAAGAATTTTGTTTTTATGAGCATTATATATCTAGTCATAAGGTACCGAGATTCTTTTGTAAGTAATATATATATAGATAGAGATGTATGGGAAACATTTATATTATAAGAATATAAAATAATGGATTCACACTTGAATAATCAAGTTGGTCGCTTAATTATGGTTTAGACTGTAGTGTTGCGATTTATCTCTGTGTAAGTAAAAGAGTTTACTTCAAGGGAATGATGAGCTCATATCATGATAGTAGTTGACTATCAATAATGGCACTATTAAATGAATATGGAATCAACTATGTTTATAAAGAATAAAGTGGACCGTTACTTAATCTTAAAACATACAACTTAAGCATACATTTATTATGGACCATAATCTTGATAAGTGGTGAACTCATATGTGTTTCATTATAATTCTTGATATGATTGGAATGGATTTTTACAAAGCATTAATCTAGTGTCTGCATGTTGGAATTATTAATTGAAACATGTATTAGGTAACATTCACTCAAATAAAGAGTTTATAGTGATATCATCACTTCTAGATGTTTTATAGAGATTGGTGATTTAATTGGCGCCAGTAGTTTAATGGATTAGTTACCCATCAAGTATTGACACCAAGATGAGATCTTGTGTGTTAATCACGATATAGAGTAAAACGGGAGATCTAGAAAAACCAACATAAGGGCAAAACGGTAATTTTACCCTTCATTGTGCGGATGGCTATAATATGGTTCATATTAGAGTTTGCAATTGGACGTATTGAAACATGTGTTCTCATAATATTTAGTAATTCAAGAGTTTAACTAATTGTCTTTAGTGGAATGACATTTAGTTAA
>JAOQML010000009.1:13484150-13495284 GCA_027568935.1 Erythroxylum urbanii | reverse complement strand
CTGTACAATATATCAGTGGACTATTTTGCAAATTTTAAAAATTTCAGGGACTATTTCATAAATATAAAAAATTGCCCAAAACGGTACCCGGTATTGACCGGTACCGGTATAGTACCGTTCCAGAACTCAATCCGGTACTGAGTCCGGTACGATATTCGCAACATTGATGTAGATATCATGTTAAGGTGCATTTTGTTTCTTCAACTAGGTTAATATAGAGCTAAACAAGGTAACATGCTAGTATAAAACCTACAAAAAAAAAATACACCAATTATAAACACTTAGTAAGAGACTTCAACAAAAATTTAATAAAATAAGATCAAGAAAATGACTTGAAACTAGGAAAATAAAAAACTAATAACCTAAACAACTAAAAACATTATAGTATAATAACATCAAAGATAAGAATGTTAGATTGCCTCCTAGCAAGCGCTTGTTTTAGGTCGTAAGCTTGACCCATTAATTCCTACTTCAGCTTAGATCTATAATAAGTAGTTTGCTTCCGCTCATCTTTCTAAACAAAGGCTTATTTTTAAATAGATAATCCATATGCAGTAATACAATAAGAACATATAGCATCAAATTAATAATATCAAGTAATTTTATTAGTGCCCTTTTTAAAATTAATTTTCAATATAGCAAGGAGTAACAAAACTTCCTTAATCTTCAGTTAAGTGCAATAGTTTGTTTCTTGAGAAGTAGGAGTCCTCCACATACTTAAGATGACTGTTAAGAATTCCTTAGTAATTATCTTATCTGGATCCTCCTCTTCATCTTCTTCTATCTCTTCTTGAGTAGTAGCTTCCTCCTTTTTTTTATTCTTTTAGATATTCCTCCTCTTCACCCCTCAATATTATCTTATTTACTTACTCCCTAATATTTGGCTCAGTGTATAAGGATGAAACACTTGGATGCTCTTCATCCGTGCTATGACCTAAACATATATCTTATCTCTCGAATCTTGATGCGTGAATCAAATAATGAATGTTCTACTTTCGCTCCTTTGATTCATTCAATATAAAAGCATGAATCAATCATAAGAAAACTATAATTTAATTAAATCAAAGAATGAATTAGAGTACATCACATCCTAAGTTCCTCCTACCAAGTCTATATTTCTTTAGTTCATAATCACACATATCAACATAAAAATAATAAAGCAAACAAGATAAAGAAGTCATGTTCTTGAATCTTGAAATCTCCAAAAAAATTGTTGAAGTCTTCCTTGATCTTCAAATAAAAATAAACTCTTGATCAAGATTGATATAAAATAGCTTCAAAGCGATTTTTTAATGTTTATTGGCTAAAGAGCTCTTCTTTTCTACCTCCTCCTTGCCTTAAAACCTAAAACCCTCACCCCTAATAAGCTACACGAACCCTAAATAGGGTCCATGTAGCTGTAGATATCCTTTATAAGTTTTTACAAAAATAATAACACCAATACAGTTGTTTACACAGGACTGTGTAGACTACTATGTTCTTCTAAGGAGGAACACAGGGATGTGTAGGATGCACTAGAGAAATAGAAGCAACCATATTTTAACACAACCCTCAACTCAAATCTATGAATGGTGTCGTGTTCTGTGGTGCTTCTCCAAATCTTTGAAAATTTTTGCATTTTGATCAATTTTTTCTTTATTTTTGCTTCTTTTCCTTATAGGAGGAGAAATAAGACTAAAATGACAAGAATTCTTAAATTAAATTTCAAATCATCCAAAATACAAGTAATATATCATAAAAAATAGTGCTAAAAATAATCTATATTTGACATATATCAAAGTTGAAGTCTAATAACCAGTATTATCTTGAATGGTACTGTCCAGTTTAGAATGAAATTTTCCCTTATTTCCTTAATATCTATTATTTCTATTCTTCTTATAACTAAATTTCCTTCAAATAAATCTTGTATTTTGTGTTTATGTTAAATAGCTTAGCTTTTTCATGCTAAGTGACATTTCTTTATTGAAAGTAGATAACCACAAGTTTGGAAATTTTAAATTAATAGAATAAATGTCTTAACTTTAATTGTCAGACTAAAAAGCAAATTCTCTGGTGGATGTCCTTGGAGTAGTTCTCAAATTCTCTTTATTGAAACTACATTATGTAACTTCTTATACCAACAACCCTTAGCTTGACTCATCCTTGTCTTCAAACCTTACGTTAACTTGCAATTTGTCACTTTTGTTAGACCCTTTAAGTGATGATGCTCCACTGAAAAAACATTTATATTTACGTCCAGTAGATCTATAAAAGCTTTTCAAAACTCCTACTTACGAATTGGGGGTCATTATTTAGGACTATTTCAAGAGGAACTCCACATCTATAAATAATGTTTGTTCTAATAGATTTTTCCAGCACTACATTGGTGACCTTTGCAGAATATTGTGCAATAATTCATTTGGAGAGAAAGGGCACAGTATGTCTATCACCCACTAACCAAAAGGCACAGAGTTGGATATCAATGTGTAATTTACAAATGGGTAATGATGGTGCAATTTACAAAGCAGAGCTTATCATTGAAAGATGTCAAAAATCTGACCCTTAAAATTCCTACAGGCTAATTTCGATGTCAAAAATCTGACCCTTAAAGTCCTACAGGCTAAGTGTTCCACAAGATCCTTAATGGATTTCATTCAGGATTTGATGTACTTCTATTGGACCAACACACCTCGAATAGGGCGTCACGAGGAATTACGTGTACAACTCACCCATCGCCAATATGAGCCACAACTACTTTCTTAAACATTCCTTATCCTCTTCGCAGAAACTGGAGGTTTGGATTTGATATACTTGGAATTTATAATCTCAACTTTATTTATAAGCCTCTAGAAGAACATTATTATGGGTACGTCGTTTTCCTCTGCATAACCTCACATGATGAATGCTTCTTCTTCATGTGTAGATGAAACGTTTCTCTCTTTTACCAGTGACGCTGGAATTTCAATCTTGGAAATCTGGTTTTTCTGGTCAGTTGATTAGCTTAAATTTTAATCATAGATGGTGACGTATTCATGCATATTTGTAGATACGTTTTTTGAGAAGTTTACGGTAGAGAAAGATGCGGAATCAAATAAACCTTACAAGAATTTTTATACAGATAACATAAATTACAAAACTATGGATGAATAGAACAAGAGAGATTTAGGGGAAAGGGAAACTTACGGTGCGCAGTGCTCATGAGTCGATTATAACTAGAATCTAGATTCCTCAAATCTAAGGTTCATGGCTGTTTACACGGCCGTGGAGTTCCAGCATCTCTTGGTGGTTTGGGTCAACGGAGAGAGCCGCCCGACAATCGCGGAGAGCAGCTGTGACGTTGCCTACGTGTTCATAGAAAGCTGCCCGCAAGTGTAGAAGGTGAAGATCTGCTTTGAAAGCAATTGCTCTTGACAATTCTGCAATGGCTTCCTTCTCTTTCCGGCTGTCCATTAACACTGCCAACCCACCCCATAAATAAGTAAACCAAGAAAATCGATTACAACTTCCATTTCTTATCTTCCTTAATTGTATATATAAATTAATCAACACAGAATGCATTCCTTCTACACTTTATCAAATCACTGACATTGAAACATTTCTACTCAATCAATTGAAAAACATGCTCGGTTGGGTTTGATTGATTCATATACTAAGTGGTTTACCAGGATTATATGCAGGATAATCAACTGACCTGCAGCTCGATATCTGTAAGGGTATACTCGAAGTGGATCTAATCTGGTGACTATCTCCAGATCTGCTTTTGCGAGATCACGGTCACAGTATTCAGACCTCTTCTCATATGCAGATGCATTATTTTGAGCCTTCTCAATCAATTTCGTCATTTCTGCATATGCTGCACCTTTATCATTTTTGAGAAAGTAGACCCGTGCCAGGCCTTGATGTGCTCTAGTGTGCCTGACTTTGAGGGCATTATTGTAGCAATCTTCCGCCAAGTCTAACTTATCACAATCAACATAGACACTTCCAAGATTGTTAAGAGCCTGGAAGAAAATATAAAGGTGGTATAATACGTTAGCCCATGTTTACATGCATGCATTGATCTGGAAATATTAAATATATAATTCTACATCACAAGGACTGCATACCACTCATGAATAGATATAAACCACAGGGTAAGAAAATATAAAGCAAATTTAAGCATACTGTTTAAAAACAAGTACAATCCTGGACCAAGGTCATGCAAATCGCATTGCCTTAGTTAACAAGAATGACCTGCACATGTTCAAGAAACATATCGAAGCAGCTCAAAACTTTCAATACTCAATTCGCATCTCATACAATGTCACTCAAAGTATGAATACAACTCTGATAATCTCTCATTTTGGAATATTGTCTGAAAGTGATCAAGGGCGCAATTTTGTTGTACAGACCCTCACATATATACTGTTTATAGACATTGAAATATGCAAATATACATTTGCATGATTCCACTGAACAATTTGAGACAAGTGTATAAGCATATTTCCTTTCTAAAGGGGTTCAACATTTTTACCGTCAATGTTTGCCTTAAAGATCACTTCATATAATGAACTTTCCTGGGAGTATCAGAAAGTGGGATCAAGGATAAGTATGACAACGTCCTTGTCGTTGTTAAATCCCTTATAGTCCACCTAGACTCAAAGGCAAGGATTAATTTACATTTGTGAGAAGCACATCAACGTTTACACATTATCATGAAAGCAAGGGGAATTCTTCATTGGGGGAAATCCTTTGATTGCTTATTGAATAGACGAAACACAGCGTTAAATCAAAGAATATAACAAGAAGCAGCACCTTAGTTCATCTGCATTTTTTATTTGCTTGTGTTGGGACCTATAACTCCTTGAGAACAAAAATTAACAAAATTCACACTTCAATATAGCCATGAAATGATAGGGAACATAGAACTCTACCTGGCCTTTTCGTAGCCTGTCTGAAGGACACTTCAAAGCATCTTCAAGAAGTGAGACAACGGTTGAAGAACAAGATGGATCTAAGCTAGAATCAGCCAGTGCATAGGCTTTAAGGAAAAAGGCCTCAAAGGACCTATAGATTTTGATAGACTCTTCAGCTTTGCCAAGTCCTTCTTCAGAGTGGCCTGTATCATACAAGATCCATCCTTCATAAACCAGACGTTCATGCTCAGTAGATGCATGTTGCCGAGCTAATTGCAAACTTCGCATGGCTGCTTCAGGACAATTCAACCTGATGAAGTAAAGTAACCTAATGACATCACCATGACAACATTCTAAAATTTAAAGAGTATGAAAGAAGGGATTATTATGGGGAAAAGACAAGCTAACTATGGTAACAAAGGGCTCTAATTGCAATAATGGACAGAAAACTAAATTTATTTAATGAGTTTCCTAAGATCACTATTTGGATGTCACAAACAATGAATATTTGTGAGAGCGCAAAATGACTAGGATTCAGTTGCATAATCTACATAATGGAGTATGGAATTGATCAAGAGTTCAGGAATTTATAGAATGGATCAAGATTCAAGAGTTCAGCAATTTCAGGGAAGTTTACAATAAATTTGAACTTAAAAAATGTTACCTAAGTAGGAGTAAAGATTGCCTGAAGTACAGAACTCCTTTAGCTGCATCAGATTCAAGCATCTGGTAAATGACAGAGAGGGATCCAATATCATCTACACAAGACCACCTATTGTAGAGCTGCAACCAACAATCTGCTGTTGTCCATCTCTCAACATGTTCAAGCACAAGGATCCGGAGTTGGGATGCTGCCACTCGGCCCTCAAACATCCTATGGTCTGGGGAGAGTGTAAGAATTGCCTGAACATCACAAATGGCTGCTTGGTAATCCTCAAGAGCTAGATAGAAACAAAAGCGAAGTTCCAAGCATTCTAATGCAAGTTTAAACCCAAGGACCCTGTTAATTTCTTCAAGTGCAGCTTCAACATTCTGTTTCCTCATTAAAGAAGCAGCACGATACATGTAAGGGTAAGTAAGAGTAGGGTCCAACTCAGTTGTTTTCTCTAGGTCTTCCCACTTCTTATTGCCATCACAATATAACGATCTCTCAAGATGCATCCATCCCCGTGGGGTAAAAGAAGAAATTACAGAGCTGACCTTGTCATAAGCCCAAAGTTTTTGACCTTTTATATTTCCCACTCTTGCCAAACCACATACAGAATATATGTGTCCTGCATTAAAAGCTGCCTCAAATAGATGTTCAGCTTCATCATACTCTTTTCTTAAGAGTCTTACACATCCCAATTGATGAAAAGCCAACAGTTTCTGTCGGTTAGTTTCTGCAGACTCTAACAACTGCTCCAGGAAACAAACTGTTGTATTAGATCGAGGATCCTGGTTCATAGCTGCTTCGCTTAATAAACAATATAATGAAAATGAGGCTGGCCCAGCCATGACAGTTCTATCTTCCTTATTAGCATGGCTGAAAATCTCAACCACTCGATCATCAGTCAAACAATCAGGTAGTTCATGCAAAAATATTTGCAAACATGATGCAGCAAGGAAAGGAGATTTCTGTTGAAGTGCATACTCCATGAGTTCCACAGCATCTTCTCTAGACCAAACTAGAGATGCAAGCTTCCTGTCACAAGCATCTTTAAGCTTTTCACAGCAGAACTTATTTCCAAAGATCAAAATTTCCAACAGAACTTCAGGAGGGACTTTCTCCAAGCTGCCAGTAATAGTAAACTCTCTTACTGACCTAAATCCAGATGGGGATATGTTGTTCTGAGAAAAATCTATTTCTTCACAAAGCGATTCTGAGAAAGGCCCGTTAAGCATCACATGAAATGGGGCAGAAAGGCCTGCAATTTTTTGTCTGTCACAACCTATTTTCTCATTTCCAATTCTAAAGTTAACATTATCCAACACAGGGTTGGTATTGATCGAAGTATTTATGGAACCTAACTTTCCAGTGACATGGAGCTGGGAGCCAATATCTATTGGACCAAACTCTTGTCCACATTTACCACAAGACGCAAGCAAGTCAGCAGTGAGCTCCTCTCCTTGCTTCTCATATTTTAACCATGCCCCAAACACCAACTTCTCATGCACACTGCTAGCATTTTGCCACGCCAAGCGGAGGCTTCTCCGCATCAGCTTGACTTCACCAAGGCCTCTAAAGACCTGAAACTGTGATAAATAAAGACTCGATCTCTCTTGAAGAGAACATGATTCGAGTTCTTCGTGAATCTGAGACAAAACTTCTACATAATCAACAGGCTTAAAGAATGGTAGAACCGGCAATTCCGGGATCTTGAGAAGTGATTCACTACAGATAGTTGACAAAGGAGAGAAAAATAAAGAATTAACTGTCTCACTCCATTAAAAAATAAATTGCTTAACAAGATACAGTAGACCAAAAACAAAAACAAAAACAAAACAAAAAAAGCTTACATGGATGAAGAAGAAGAGTAAGAGGAGAGTTTAGAAAGTTTTCCCCTTTCAACTTGAAGCCATGACTGTGGATTTAAGGCCTTGAGTTCGGAGTATTTACAGGAATCCGATGGGAAAACGGTCCCCATGGGGCATAAGATATGAAACAATTCCCTGATCTCCACACTAGCCAAGTGGGTTTGCTACCTCAACAATTTCCTAGTCTACAGCTCTCTCCCAAATCAAGGACCACAAAATTTGGGAAGTAAAAGGAGAAAGATACAAAAGCTAATTGTTGCTCTCCAACAAGAAATCACTACCTTTTATTGGGAGGCTTCCGACCCAACAAATAACAAAATTATACAAACTTTTGAACTTCAAAGTAAATTCTTTCTAGTGCTTGTTATAGATATGCTTACGTTTAGCACCACAAACAAAAAATTCAATTCCAACTTCCAATCACTTACCCCCAGATTAAAATAAAATTTTTGCCTAATACGAACGAAGGAAAAGAGCTTTTCTTTTCTATGGAAACCAGAGTTCAAAGATCTTTCTGTTAGTTCTAATAACGGAAATGAAATAACTGAAGCCGTTATTCTCTATATCTGCATACACTAAACGTGATCAATCTCCTTCACCACCACACATTAGGCAACAAAACAAGAAAAGACCAAACACCCACTAACAGTTACATAAGATCTCTAGACCAGCTTAAGGTCACCGACCACAAACCGAGAAGCATCATAGGAATGAATAAGGGCGAGAGAGAGATACAGGAACCAGTTGAGCATTGTAAGTAGGATGATTACAGACAACGAGCTGCAGCTGACAGAAGGCGTGATGAATCTAACGAGCAAAGGTATGAATTCCCACCTTTTTTGAGTAGCTTTCCTTTGAGTTTGGTAACTGGGAAAGTTGTTTCCTTTGGCTTTTCTTTTTCTTTTCATGCGTTTCGTTTACCAAAAATAAAAAATAAAAGTAAGAAATTGCAGGCCACAGTTCTTGGAACTCGGAAGTGATAAAAAGGAAGTTTGTTCTTCGAAAGAGTTACGACGTCGTACTATGGAAACAAAAGCCTCCGAAAAAGAAGTGTTATGGAGAATTTTGGTTACGACGTAAAGAGCATTCCCTTTGTCTTTTACTTTGCATTACAAGCTGCCTAACGCTGCCCGTTGCGTCAATTCCACCCATACTTGCCAACCATGAGCTCATAAGCATCCCATGACAAAACTAGAAATGATGAACCTTTTTCTTTATTCAAATTTCAGGTTTGTTTGTAAAACCAGATGCATCTACTAGTGCAAATGATGATATGTCGGTTATAAAGTAGAAGAAGATGATGAATCCAACCAAGAAGAAGATGATGAATCCAACCAATCTATCTAACAAACATTACAAGACAAAAAATGCTGTGGAGTGAAGTTATGACAAAGAGGTTAATGTAAAACATTTCATGTGATGCTTTCACTTGTCCAAAATTATCTAATTGCCGACTTAATGACGCTTTCAAAGAAAACATCAATTAACCTACTGGTGTTGGACATCATGAATCGTGATATAGAAAAAGAATGCGTTGTGCCTCCACCTTTCTTCTTCCAAACGTTTCTTAACCCAGCTGTAGTAATTAATTAGATGGAAAGAGGACTTAATGTATTTTCACCTCAGAAATTGCCTAAATGGAATTTGTGAGCCTCCATGTCATACGAAAGATCTTGTTTCCTCATAAAGAGATAGCCGCCAAATATAGATGGCAGTTACTCGGGAACAGATAGCATAAGATAACGACAAATACGAAAGGCGCATATATAAATATAGTTACAATCAGGTTAGCTAGTGATACGAAATTCAGAATTTGGATTTCCTGACTATATGTTAAAAAATAGTTTGAAATGCAAGAAATTAAACGAAGAAGTGTAATGAAAAGACATTTTTTTTAATACAAATGTTATGAATAGTCATATGTTTTCCTAAGGGGTGCCAAGAACAATCATATAAATTATGAATGGGTGTCTTTAAATCTATATAAGGGTGGTGTAACATCCAATTCATGGTTAATATACAATCCAATCTTTTCTTCTTCATCTTTATTATATTCATTCTTAATTGAAGTTCATCTTTGATTCTCTCTTGATTTTGCTGTCTTAAAGAATATTAGGCTTGTTGTATCCTAGAGAGGAATTTGTCAAAACCCTGCAACAACTAGTGGAGGCAAATATTTCCTTAAAAATAGTGATTTTTCACGCCTCAAGTCATTCAACTTGAGCCCACTTTTCTAACAATTTTAAGAAAATAGTTTACAATGGATTCAAAGAGTATCATGAATCAAGATTACATGAAGTTGGATCGTTTTGATGGCACGAATTTCATACGATAGAAGGACAAGATGATGTTTCTCTTGACTGCATTGAAAATTGCATATTGCTTGGATACGGATTTGCAAGATCTTTCAACCCCACAACCGGATGATAATGAAGCAACAAAAGCTGCACGCAAGAAGCGGGAAGAAGATGAGTTGTTATGCCGGGGACACATTCTGAACAATCTTTCTGATCGACTTTATGATTTGTTCGCATTAATTACTTCACCAAAAGAAATATGGAGGGCTTTGGAGTTCAAGTACAATACCGAAAAACAAGGTATGGACAAATTTTTGATTATGAAATATTTTGAGTTTAATATGGTGGATAATGTGTCTATAATGGACCAAGTACAAGAATTGCAAGTTCTTGTTTCCAAGCTTATAGACTTTAAGGTGGAAGTTCCTGAGTCATTGCAAGTAGGAGGAATAATTTCCAAACTTCCTCCTAGTTGGAATGATTATAGGAAAAAGCTTTTGCATACCACCAAGGACTAATCACTTGAGCAAATTCAGAAACATTTACGGATAGAAGAAGAGACAAAAAGTCTTGTTAAAAGGCATATTTCTGAAGTTGCAACAAAAGTTAATTATGTTGAAGGGAAGCAAGGTAATAAAAGCAGTGGAAAAAAAAGAAAACACTTTGATACAGCGGGTGCTCCAAAATTGAAGACTGAAAATTTCAAGAAAGGAAAGACATGCTTTAATTGTGGCAAGAAGGGACACTACAAAAAGGATTGTTGGTTTCGAAAGAAAAGAAAACAAAATGGTAGTGCCCAAAATACTAATAATGCAAATATAGTGGACTTTGGAACTAATAACTTGGTTGCAATGGTTTCGGATTTGCATATTGGTATGATTACTGAACTTCACATGGCCTCTAACAAAGTTATTAATGATTGGTGGTTCGACTCGGGAGCCACGGTACATGTTTGCAACAATAAAGAATTATTTAAGACTTATGAACATGTTGATGAAGGCCAAGAAGTTCTTATGGGAAACAACAATGCTGCAAAGATCTTGGGAAAGGGTAGTGTAGAACTTGATTTTACTTCGGGAAAGAAGTTGTTCTTGATTAATGTTTTACATGTACCCAAGATTAATAAGAATCTCGTTTTGGACAATTTGGTTTGTAGAAAGGGATTCAACGCCATATTAGAGGGGGACAAAGTCATTTTATTTAGGAATGGATTGTTTATAGGTAAAGGATATGCATGTGATGGAATGTTTAAGTTAAGCATTAATAATAATACAAATGTTTTGGTTTATATCGCTGACTTATCATTATCATTATGGCATGATAGACTTGCACATGTTAGTAATACAACACTTAAATTTATGTCCAAACTTGGTTTAATATCTTACAAGCATAATGATGATAAAACTTGTGAAGTGTGCATTCAAGCTAAAATGATTAAGAAACCAT
>JAOQML010000009.1:13466771-13484050 GCA_027568935.1 Erythroxylum urbanii | reverse complement strand
CTTTAAAATACTCCTAACCCATTCCAATTTACCAAAATGACCAAAATGCCCTTCCCATAAGTGAGGGGATGTTACACTTACATCCAGATTTTATATCCTCACAATCTATTGTCTTCTTAGTTGAAGGGAATAGGATAATGGTACTAAATAAGATACCAATTGTGTTATATGTTGATGATGATCCAAAGACCTATAAGGAAGCAATGCAATCAATAGATGCATCGTTTTGGAAGGAAGCAATCAATGATGAAATGGATTCTTTATTATCAAATAATACTTGGGTCATCAGTGATTTGCCTCCTAGTTCAAAGGCTATTAGATGTAAGTGGGTGTTTAGAAGGAAATATAATATGGATAGTTCAATACAAACATTCAAAGCTAGGTTGATTGCTAAAGGTTTTAGGCAAAAAGAGGGAATAGATTACTTTGATACTTATGCACCGGTTGCAAGGATAACATCCATAAGGGTACTATTAGCTTTAGCTTCTATTTATAATTTGTATGTACATCAAATGTATATTAAAACTGCATTTTTAAATGGTGACTTAGATGAATAAATATATATGGAGCAACCAGAAGGTTTTGTTCTACTGGGTAATGAAAACAAAGTGTGTAAGTTAATAAGGTCTTTGTATGGATTAAAACAAGATCCAAGCAATGGTAGGAGAAATTTGATTATATTATCTTTAAAAATGGTTTCAAGCATAATAATGTTGATAAGTGTATATATTCTAAGTTTAAACAAGAATATGGTGTCATCATATGTTTATATATGGATGATATGTTGATTATTGGCACTAATATGTTGGGTGTGAATGAAACAAAGAAGTATCTAACCTCACAATTCAAAATGAAAGACTTAAATGAGGTAGATACTATCTTGGGAATTAAGATATATATCGAAACATAGTGGGGGTTTGGCTCTTTTCCAATCTCATTATATTGGAAACGTGTTGAACAAATTCAAACACTTAGACATCAAAAAAGCAAATACTCCATATGATGCCTCATTCAAAGTAACCAAAAATATAGGTAGAGCGGTGGCTCAATTGGAATATGCTAGTGCTATTGGTAGTTTAATGTATGCTACACATTGCACTAGAACGGATATTGCCTTCACGGTTTGTAAATTATCAAGGTACACTAGTAATCCTAGTATGGAACATTGGAAGGCAATTGGGAGAGTATTTGGGTACTTGAAGAAAACTATAAATTACGAATTGTTTTATAACAAGTTTCCAACCATGTTGGAAGGTTATACGGATGCTAGTTGGATAACTAGTGTAAGTGATAACAAGTCAACATCGGGTTAGGTGTTCACCTTGGGAGGAGGTGCAGTTTCTTGGGCATAAAAGAAACAAACTTGTATAACGCATTCAACAATAGAATCCAAATTTATAGCATTAGGGGCTGCGGGTAAGGAAGCAGACTGGCTCAGAAATTTATTATTGAATATCGAGTTGTGGCTACAACCGATGTCAGCCATATCTTTACATTGTGACAACCAAGCTACTATGTCTAGAGCATATAATAAAGTTTATAATGGAAAATCTGGACATATAAGCCTTAGACATGAACATGTAAGGCAATTGATTTCATATGGTATTATTGTAATCGTATATGTCAAATCATGTAATAACCTGACAGATCCATTCATAAAGGGTCTCTCGAGAGATTTAATAAAGAGCACATCAACAAGTTTGGGATTGAAACATATGAATTAACTTTGCTTGTAATGGAAACCTAACTTTTCCTAGCACATCACTAGTCAAAGTTCAATGGGTGACAACAAGTTATAAGCAAGGGACTAAGTACTAAGTTTGATCCTTAAAGAGTCAAAAGATTAAACCTAGAGGAGGGTGAGTGTTAAGAACTCTTAATGAAGAGTTAAGAGGGAATAAATTCTTAACGGTCTTCACCTATATGAACATGGGAAGTGGTGCCGCTTCAGCAAAGAATAGATCTTGTAAATGTTCATGAATTCTAGGAGGTAGCACAAGGCCATGAAGTGCGGTTATTAAATGAACTTCTAAGAAGAATGAAGGTTTCATGTGTATAGCATTTCTGGTTCTAACATATAAGAATCTAGGTTCAAAGCTTCCATGCCACCTATATTTCGTTAGAACTTTGAAATGATTATACTAATAAGAGGTTCAAATCGAAAGATACCTCTTAAATACGTGAAATGTCTTTAATCTTGCATTACAAACTAAGTGGGGGATTGTTAAAAAATAGTTTGAAATGTAAGAAATTAAATGAAGAAGTGTAATGAAAAAACACGTCTTTTCAATACAAATGTCATAAATGATCACATATTTTCCCAAGAGGTGCCATGAACAATATGTACATTATGAATGGGTGTCTTTAAGTCTATATAAGTCTGGTTTAACATCCAATTCATGGTTAATATACAATCCAATCTTTTCTTCTTCATCTTTATCATATTTATTCTTAATTGAAGTTCATCTTTGGTTCTCTATTGATTTTGCCGTCTTAGAGAACATTAGGCTTGTTTTACCCTAGAGGGAAATTTGTCAAAATCCTGTAGCAACTAATGGGGGCAAATATTTCCTTAAAGATAGTGATTTTTCACTCCTCCAGCCATCCAACTTGAGCCCACTTTTCCAACACTGTAGATATACAAATTCTTCTAAATATGTAGTTTTCCGCATACATATAAGTAGTGCATGGGTTTGCAGATCTTATTGACAATATGATGCCGCAAAGATGCACCTGAAAGGATCCAGTTGCCTCAGTACGAGGAGTGACAGAACCATGTAAGTCTGTCTTTTCATAGGCAATTAAAGCTACAATATAAAAGATTACAAGGTATACAGCCATTAAGGGATAGAAAAGGGGCCTTAGGTTTGCTCCTGCCCACTAAATGCTTACGGTACCGAGAACCAGTTCATATACATACTAATAGCCAAACACACACAAACCTTCATTCATTGCCAAACTCAGGCTTTTTTTAGCATTTCGGTGTAAACCAGGTCTTTTTGTTTTTGCTGGGATTGGCATCATCTATGCAAAGTCTTTGGAGGAATTGGTTAAGCTCTTCTTCATTAGGGATGAAAATATCATCATTAGGGTCTTGTGCATATTGGAAAGAGAGAGGCTGGAGGTTGTGAAAGTCCCGTAGTGTTTGAAGCATCTTAAACTTGAATTGTTTCATCAGTCTTAGAATATATTGGATTGCTTGGGCCTAGTATGTCGACTATTAGTGCTTCAAGTTCACCAGGAATAAATTCTCCAAGATAAGGTTAAAGAAGTAGAAAGGACGAGTGGATGACGAGAAAAATGATTAATCTCCTTAAGAAATTTTCTAAGAGATTTAAGAACATTTTCCTTATACCTTGGCCAATAAAGTGAAGCATGATGAAAACAGACACGGTTGTCAGAATAAATTGCACCAATTCTTCCTGTGAGATATGGACGATGGATAATAAAGAAACACATTGTAGATTGTCTTTTATAAAATGCTTCCTATAATCAATGTTGTTCAATAACTATGAAATGTCGTTTCTTCCATTGTTTTAGTGGTTGATACCACTCAAGGAATATCCATAATGGAGACTTTTCATTATCTCGATCACAAAGATATCGGTAGACATGTAGAGGAAGTAAGGTAACAGAACAAGTATAAAGGGCTGAGAGTGCCCAAAGATACCATAATGCATTCTCAAAAATAGGGCCATTAAGAAAGAATACATTAAGGTAGGGTGCTTTGAGGTTAAACAAAGTTGTGATGCAAGGTGAGTTGGTCTCACTGAGAAAAAGGTGTAAATAGTATAACAAACTCATGCCAGAAAAGGATGCAACTTCAACAACATTAATAGGGGTACTAGGAATAGAAGGAAATAATTTCTTTATTTTTGCAGTAAGAGGTAGGTTAGCCATGGAAAGGAGGAAAATAACAGTACTGAAAGGAGGAGATAGAAAATCAGCTAAGATTATACCTTTAGTAAGGTGGATAGTGATTTATAGCGGCAAATCTTCTTAGAAAAGATTCCTAAAGGGTGTAAACAGATTTGCTTTAGAGGTTGAGTGGCTTTGGTTTGTTCCGAACTCCAAGGTGGTGGATTCTTTTTCAACATCTTAGATAAGGAGGATGTGTAGTCTTCCACATGTGGCATGAAATCTGGAACATGTAATAGATCTTGAGCTATATGTGGACTTGACTGATAAAATCCATAATTGAACTGCATACCTAAAAACTCAATTTCAATGGTTCCCATGAGACTCTTTTTCACCGAAAGTATAATGTCATATTGTTAGTAAGTTCTAAGAACTGTTGAATAAGGCTATATGTTCTTCATGGGTCTTTGAGTATAGTAAGATGTCGTCTATGTATATCAATGCACTGTCGAGAATGGGTTCAAAAATCTTTGTCATAGCTCTTTGGAATAGTGATGTGGTAACTTTAAGTCTAAATGGCATAATAGTCCATTAGTACTGTGCATTGGGAATGCAAAATGTCGACTTATATCGCTCCTTTGGGTCAATACCCAATTGTCAAAAACCTGCTTTCAAATCCAACTTTGAAAATATAACATCTTCCTTAAGGAATAGCACCTGTGTACTGATTTTTGGAAGAGGAAACTTATCATCTTACAAAAACGCATTAAGAGGCTTGTAATCAATAACTAATCTCTTTTTACCCCGTTGTTGTTTAAACCTTTTATTAACGTAAAAGGCTTGACAAGCCCAATCAGACTTCGTGGGCTCGATGAGTCCTTATTGAAGGAGAATAACACACTCTTCTTGTGCTAACTTGAGATCATCAGGATTCATCCCTGGATGTGTCCCCTTTGTCGGATTGATATCCTCATTCTTCTTAAAAGGAAGATAGATGAAGAATTCAACATTTTTCCATAGAGGTTTAGGATGAGAGAACTGTGCATGAGATTCAGGATAGCAGTTCAACAACTGATCTCTCACGACTTCATATGGTGTAGGAACCTGTGTAAGCTCAAACACATTTTTTATTTCTGAGCACGGACTGAAATAAGTTCGATACCTGAGGCCTGTGGATAAGATCTGTAAAGGTGATGCTTTACTGTATTCATCCATCCCAATTAGAATGTCTAGGTCAGGTAGATGGCTTCCAAGAACTTTAGTCCACACTGTACATTGTGAAAAGAATCGAATCTCGATCTTTCGCAATCTTAAATTAGTTACCATCAATAATAGTGAAATATTCGTCATGAGAAGTCCACACTTCAAGAGATAAAATACCGGGCTTCATGATTGTTCTGTTGGATCCAGTATCTGTGAACTTAATAGCCTTAATGGGTCTATCATATATATCCTATCGAAGAAGTTCTGGACATAAGGACAAGAAACTTTAACTAATTGAGGTTCCAGTTTCAAGCATGTTTGTTGTAACATATACAGAGAATCATTCTTAGAAGATAATAAATAGTCAAAAGAGTCGTCACCAAAGGAAGAGACAGAAATAGCAAACTTTGTACCATCGTCTTCACTTGACTGTTCCTCAATAAAGTCTTCAAGGTTATCAGAGGAATGAATAGGGATAATTGACTGAATTAATTTCAATAACCTGATATCCTTTTTGTTTTTGTTAGGACATTGTCATGCAAAATGCTTTATTCCATAGATTAACAAGTTTAATACGTGAAGAAGAAGAAGAAGAAGAAGAAGAAGGTGGATCTTTCTTCTTAGGTTCTTCAGTTCGATGCTTTGGTTTTGCAGATTTTTTGGGTTTACTGAAAAGAGGGTGAATGTGTTGACTGATCAAAGGATAATTCATCTTTAAGACTTTTTTATAATTAATAGTGTCTGGATAGGTAGGGTAGGCAGGAGAAGTATACATAAGTTGAGCAACTAGATAAGTAGGAGGATAAGCTCCATAAACAATTTTAGATTGTTCAATTTGCATGTCAGCTCCCATATGTTGAAGAACTTCCTTTACTCGTCTACTTTCTTTTACAAAGATCAGCATCAAGTTGTCGCATTTGATCTTTGTAAGATTTGTACTGCTTTTGGACCTGTGAAGAAACAACATCTACTCATTGACAAATAGAGTGATTTTGTTGACTAATTCTATCTAGCTTATAATCAATCCTTCTTAGAACTTTGTTCTGTGCTACTGTGTTGTTAGTATGTCAGTTGAGAACTTCATCAGTAAGATTAGAAACAATAGTTCCTTGAAGAATTATTCCTGTGGCTCTAATATAAGAGTTAGATATAACTCTATTTGTTTCATCCAATTCTCCATTGTAAAAGAGAAAAATCTTCCTCATATGATTGAACCATCATTCAAGGTATGAGAGTGCAAGATACAACAAGAATAGGAGGAATTAATGGTTGTAGTTTAGAGATTGACTCTGAATAATCTCTGTCAATCGATTTAAGCATCTCACAAAGTGATTTAGGCCTAGAATTGTCTACATTAAGACCAATAGATTTGTTGAAATTATCATCATAATCATCATGTCGAAGATGATATTTTTAAGAAGACATAAAGTAAATCTTTGACTTTCTCTCTTTTCGTCGCTGTTATTTATACTGCTCATCATTATCATCACTTGTCTAACTCAAGATTTAGATAAACTTCACAATTTAGTTCACACATAAAAGGATTTGTATCTCTAAATGAAATGTCCACGATGATCACAATTTAGCTCACACTTGAAGAGATTTGTATCTCAAATAAAATGTCCACAATGATAAATTACATAGACCAAATGTCCATCAGATTTGACATAATAAAATCAGAGAATAATATTTCCTTTTTTTTTCCCCGTTAAAAACTTCAAATCTCAGTTCATCATCAGCAGAAAATTCGAATTTTTAAGCTCCGCTCCCCATCCCCTATTTGGGCTGTTCCTTGGAGAACTGCTAGTCTGTCGGTGGTATTTGCTTGCAAGACATGAATTGATTTGTCATTTGTCAAGTTAGATTTAACTTTTTCATTTTTCATTTTTCAAAAACATATTAAATTCCATTTTCTACTAACTCTTCTCTTTCTTACTAATATCTAAGAACTAATTAATATATAGAAGTTGAGAAAGATGGTGACCAACAAATGAAGACATGATGTGCTTAATTCAACTTTTTCAATGACAAATCAGAACCAGCAGTTCTGAACTAGAGCTGTCTTGCTTTGCAGCTTCCAAGGCTTCAACGTGGTCACAGAGATTTATCAGCTAAAAGAAATCATCCATCCACCGCTAACTTTCGAAGGGCCATTTCATCCTCCACAGAATATCTGCGCCTTACTTTTAACACCATCACTATTTCCTAGACTAGGAAATAAGCAAAGGAATAATGATATGCTGACAGATTAACTAGAAACTTCGTGACTCAGAAATGGCCAGACCTCTTACAACTGAATTCATCTTGCTACAAACGTTTCCCAGGAGCTACATACACTCCCCTCCTTCAGTATTAGCGATAGTAAAATGGACTGCTAGAGAACTTCCAAAATAGTTAGCTTGTGGACACCAAAACATTTTCCAAGGTCAAGATATTTGGCCATCTGCAAAGCAATATTAAATACGTCATTTTGCAATATAGCTCTAGTTTATATAAAACTTTTATGTGAACCTAAAGGAAGGATTCAACATACAAGCATAGGAATTTCCGGTGAAGTCTTGACCTTCCCAAAACCAAATACCCATAGGTATTCCATCCAAATAGTGTATTTGTTAAACTAGATTTTTATGCATGTGTACAAGTATATCAACTACGGTCTATACAAGGTATGATAGTTTTCAAGAAAGGAAACCATGTTCAGAAAGGTGATCAGTACGACAAAGTCTATTGGCTCCTCAACATATAGATTATATAATAAAAGCCCTGCGCACCTTTTAGTGTTGTTTCACTAAAAACAAGATATGAAGCAAACTTTGTTACCTTTGACATTTTCAACAGAGCTGCAACGTGTAGGTGTTTCTGGTGGTTTGGGTTGGGGAGAAGGCCAATCCTCACTTTGGTTCCACTGCTCATTTGAGACATCATCTCCCACCATATGGTTGAAGCATATATCCAAACCAGTAGATGAAGGCATTGCCACCTTTCTCTTGTTCTTGAACCTTCATCTAACAAGAGTTTGAGGACCAAAACAAAGCAAACTAAACTGCTTGAAGAAGTATTGTACAGTCAGAAAGACTCCATTACCAATTAATGATACCTGTCCTTCCGCTTCTCAAGATATCTCTGCACCGAAGCTTTTCTATTTGTTGGACCTTCTAAAATTATGTAAAATGAAAAAAAAAAGGAATGAGAAGAAAAACAATACTGTTCAAATATTTGTAAAATATTTGTACGAATAGTTTCTATGTAAAAGGTAACAATTGATTAGACGTGCCAGTAGAAATAGGAAGGTATAATAAATTGATGATCTAGTGGCACTAGGTTCACAGTGAAGAAACTGACATTTAGATCAAATTTCTCAGATAACCAATTGGGAAAAAGTTCTCAAGTAATTCACTGATAAATCAATTAAAAGGTATGCAGCAGTCACTCAGCCGTAAAAAGAAGTAAATTATAAGGAAAAAGGACAAACAAGGACATAACATTTACTTTGAAATGTAATATAATCACTAACTTCTCAGAATGTTTAATTAAACACAATTTTTTACAACAACAAAACAACTTGGCCCTTATTTTGACCAATCCTTAACCAAAATCATTAAATTTTAGTGATGTGGCATCTATATTATTTCACAGAACAATTTAGCCCTTATTTAGTTAGATTGTCAATGAAGCTTGTTAAATTTTCATAAGCAGCATACGTTTTTTTATCCAAATAGGGGCCAAACTGTTTACTTCTTAGACGTCAGTTGTTTGATTTGTTATTCTGAAAATTAGGAACTATAATCCATTTAGAGTAAACATTAAAATGTATATTAGAGTAAACATTGACAGCTTATTTTACGCTTTTGCTTAAATCATAATTAACACAAATGTTCTTTCTAATTGCAAAATGTACTTTTGGAGACTAGGTGCATTTAGTGGCGGACATTGCATAATTCAGTTATATGAGTAAAAAACTAGAAATGGAAACAAAGAAAATCAAGAAATAGATAGGCAAGAAATGTCTAAACATTGATTGGCATCCTTACCCTTTTGCATTGTTAGATGGGTTAGCATTGGCGAATTTGAAGCTGCTCTGCCACTCTCAAGTTGGCATGGAAAAGCCCGAAAAGCTGGACCTATGTTAGAAGAAGCATCCTGAGGAAACAGGAGCGGACTTGCTGCAAGCTGCATTATTGCTTGTGCCTAAAGATAATCACATTAGTAGGCCAGTATACAATATTGTACTGCACACTTTTTGTATAAAAGAAACCAAAGCTCACCTTATCTTTTGGTATATCATCATAAACGTTTACCTTCCCACAGTAAAAAATTGTCATTTGTCCTCCTGACTCATCTACTGCACCTGTAGTTCTGACATGTTAAAATCAGCTTCAGTTAGGCGTCTTTACTGAAAATAATTACTCCAACTTCCCCTTTTGAAAAAGGAAATTAATAATTCTCTAATATGGGTGGTAAAGGTTGAGGCAATAACTGACTATATTTTCAATATACATAAAAGATGCATACACTTCAGTTGTCCCAGTGGGCGTTTCTTTGAGATCTTAAGCTGTTCTATACACAGCTTAAGATCTCAAAGAAAAGGGAGAAAATAGAATTGAAAGGGCCTACGGAAACTCAACATGAACATATCAACAGCATCCTGAACATGAAGAACACTGAAAAATTTTGCTTAGAGTTTATTTGACTCCCCATTATTGCCTGGAATTGATATGTGGGTAAATGTTCGCGCCAGTCTACACAAAAAGGACCGATTTTATGTAAACTTTTGCCATAAAAGATCGGCAGAAAGATCGAGTACTTCAGAAATTGTCAGCGTAAAAGTTGTCACCCACAAACGGGCAAGTGCTGTTCACATTAGAAAACAACATAAGTCTTAAAATCCCATAAATGAGTTTGCTATGAGTCAGACCTTGGTGCTAAATTTTCAAACAAATAACCACTAGGAGTCACTTATTAGGCTGCTAGCTAACCGAATGCAAATAAAAGTCACTAGAAACTAAATACGTTAAACACTAACAATAACATAACAAGAATATGTTATAGTAAATAGTAATGGACTGATAGTGGTACACAATCAATCAAGCCATGTGAATGAAGAAAATATGACGAACCTAGGAGAAACGGAGTCGTTATCGGAGGCTGTGACACCAACCAGATGATCACCGAGAAAATGAACCTTCGGCGGATCAGGTTGCCTATAAGGAACAGATTCGTCCGCCGCCGGCACTGAGCAGCGAGTATCGGCGCTGGTTTCTTTGACCGGGTTTTCAGGGACCTAACAATAATAACAAAGAACCAACTATTATTACTCCAATTGGATAAAGTAAATAATATCTTAAATCCAATAACTGACCTAAGTTTCAATCTTTGTTTCAGTTGGTTAACTAAACACTAAAATAACTAAAACTTAGGAACTGTAAGGTTAATAACGCACAGGAGGAATGTAGAGTCTCTTGCGAACGGCGGGGACGTCAGAGTCCGAAGTGGTTTCGAGGAGTGTTTTGAGAGAGATCACTTGCTGGATTGCTTGAGATTTGTTCCAAGACGGTCTTCTCATGCCTGTACGGCCAATCCCCAAAAAGAAAGAGTAAGAACAGATTGAAAAGGCACGAGTAAAATACACTAACTCCCAAGACCTTTTTCTTTGAGATATTTGCGACAGTCTTCCCGAGTGAGCTGAGAAATGTCATCTTCGGTGAGCTGCTGAAGAGGCTTGTCGAGGAGTGACCTGGAAGCTGTCTCTATGGGTTGCATCGCCGACTTCAGCTGCGGTTGGCGTCAACTGCAGAGTGGTTACGGTGGATTTAATTCGACTGAAACTCTTCGTATTAGGCGAGTAGAGAGGCGAGGAGGAGGAGAGAGAGAGAGAGTGAGCGAGTAAGTGCGCCGAGGTTGGTTGGTTGGGGGCGGTGACTGGGGAGTGATTGGGATCGCGGCGTCTCACCTTTAACTTTAAGTGTGTGGGTCTTCAATTATTCTTTTTCCATTGCTTCCCATAAAAATTGCATCTTGTTTAATTTGGTGTACTTACATTTTTCCGTTTTCACCAATTTATCTTACCAACATAAAATGACTCCTGTTATAATTTCACAAATTTATTTAAGAAATTTCTTGACGACAGACATTATACGTGTGCAGGTTGTCGCAAACGTGTGAGCATCTCTTTTCTCCTTGAGAAACAAATGCCATCCACACAAGGCCACGCGCTCATCTATGATACAGTCGTCACCGGCAGAAGGCGACGTTCTGGCCTTTATATACTCTTCAACCTGTTCGTCAAGTGACTAAAATGCCCTTAGTTCTTTTTTCTTTCTCAGATTCAAGTTGCATTAATATCTTCGTAATTTATTTTGGAAAAAGGAAAAAGTGTGAATAACACAAAGAAAGAAGGCAGTTCAAGGCAACGGCCTGATCTTCGTTTAGTCAGCTTTCACGATTTGCAGGCTCTAAACCGCCAAGTATGTACGACAGTATTTAACTAATGACATTACCATAACACCAGTATCTAGCAAGATCCATTGTAAAGTTTTTGGCTAAGAAATAGCGGATTCTAGTACAGCAGAATCATTATGGTACAAACAGTTCCATGCTTATCCCCCTGCTTCAGTACTAGTGATGGTAAACTGGATGACTACAGGAATACCCGTTTTAATCGCTCAATCTCAAAAGCATCTTCGCATGGTCAACATTATTGAACATCTGCAATGAAATCTAAACATTGCTCTAGTTTAGACTACACCTTCAAGTTTGTGCCAGAATATCTCTCCACAGATGGTGAACTTTCAATATAATTTCTGCTAGGAACTGTAATTGTTCAAACTCATCTTCATATCCACTGAAACACAGAGCCTTAACTATGTATCACATCATCCATGTGTTTTTGACAGCCTGTAACCTGCATGCTAATACAAGTGATCACCACCACAAAGCATCTTGGCTCTTCAACATGAAATTTTCAAATTTACTTAGATTATGATCTCTTTATTTCTGTTACACCAATTAATTTACTAGATAAATCAGCTACTCTTCGACATTATAATTCTGAGTATCATCTGTGTCTATGCTAAAAAATATAAAACATTTTATCACCTTTGGCATTGAGATCAGTAGAAAGATCGAAATTATTTGCCGCATTGTCAACAGAGCTGCCACGCCTAGGTGTTTGAGGCAGTTTGGGTATTGGGGAAGACCATTCCTCCTTTTGGTTCCGCTGATCAATTGATATTCCATCTCTCATCATATGGCTCAAGTACATATCCAACCCAGTAGCTGAAGGTATTGCCCTCTTTCTCTTGGTCTTGAACCTTCAACAAACAAGAGTTTGAGGAACCAAAAACGATACCAACTACACTGCTCGCAATATACAGCTAGAAAGAGTGTAGTACCAATTAACGATACCTGTCCTTCCGCTTCTCAATATATCTTTGCACCAAGGCTTTTCTACTCGCTGGACCACCTTAAAGAATATGCAAAGGAAAAAGGGCTAATGAGAAGAAGAAGAAGAAAATGCTCAACTGTGATTATGAATAAATATGTAGAATTATTATGAATTACCAAACTTTTTAGAATAGACCTGTCGTACTATAGGCAGAAAGTAACAACTTTGCAGCAGTGTTAATAGGAAAGGAAAGAGATCATAGTGTAATGACCACTAACAAGAGGATCAAATTATAGAAACTGACCTATCAGAATTCACTCGGAACAAAAATATTTGATAAATTACTCGACAATCTATAACAGTAACTCGTTAAAGAAAATTGAGAAATGTATGGCCAAGGAATGTTCGCATACAATTTCAGTCAAATAGCTCAAACATGATAGTGAAACAAAAATGAGATGAGAACGTCCTCTGTAACAATGCAAGAGTTGGTGAAAGAGGCGGCATTGAAGTAAAGCTAAATATTACACAGGAATTTCTGTGAAGGTTAAAAAATAAAAATTTAACCAAGGCTGCTTTTGCTGCGAGAAGCTGAAGACTGGAAGCGACTAGTCAAGTAAAATCTAGACAGCAAGCCAGGTACATCAAAATTTAACCGAGGCTGCTTTATCCTGCGGGAAGCTGAAGACTGTTAGCGACTAGTCAAGTAAAATATAGACAACCCGGCAGGTACATCTGCAACTACAGTTGCCCCCAAAATTCCGTTGTTAACATCAGTCAAACGTCAAAAAGACACCACCAACAATACAGTACTTCTGAAGTTACATACTTTTAGGCCAAAATTGGTGCTCAATTAAAGAGATAAAGCTTATAATTAGAAAGCTATGGAAAGGCCGGAGAATTTAACACCGTTCAGCATCCCACCTTTTGGCATAATTGGAAATGTCAGCATTGGATTTGGAGTTGTTTTAACACCTGGACTTTCAACCTGGCCTGGAAACAGAAGTGGCTTTGCAGCAAGCTGCATTATTGCTCGTGCCTGTCAATAATCACATCAGTAGGACAGTGTACAATATTACGCCGCATGCTTTTTACGTAAAAGAAACCAAAATTTACCTTATCTCTCGATACGTCATCGTAAACGTTTACCTCCCCACAGTAAAATATGGTCATTTGTCCTGCTGACTCGACTACTGTACCTTTAGCTCTGACATTTTAAAATGAATTTCAGTTAATCGTCCACACCTCTATAAAAGGACCTGCCATTGTCCCCTAAAAAACAGGGCAATTATTTTTTGGATGCATGACAAACTCATATGCACAACCGGATTAGATTCTAATGTCTAGTGTCCAATATATAATATCCCAACAAAGGTTAAGTAAATTGTATCCGTAAACATTAAAAAAAAGGAAAAAATCTCAAGAGCATTTGACAGTGGCCTGGTGAAAATTAACACCAATATCACATTGAAGGCGGTTATCTAAGATTAACCCTTTTTTTTTTCCTTAGAATTCAACATGAACCAGCTGATCATACATCAGAAACCTAGGAAGGGTAACAGGTCTGGTGTTCACGCCGGAGAAAAATCGCCCTCAAGTCTTTGCGCATCAAACTACACCGAGAAAAGTCGCACCGTGAGGCCCAACTCCCAAGTCTACAAATAAAGAAACATCGAGTGGACCCTACTACGCTGCTGGTAAAGGGTCCCCGACCCCAATTACTGGGTACAAATAGAGTCCATTATGAACCAAAATACGTAAAATAGCCAACAGTGAAAATACAAAATAGTATCAAGTCATAGTGGTAAAGAAATAAGGAGGAGCAACCTGGCAGATTCCAAGTCGTTATTGGAGGCGGCGAGACCAGCCGGAGAGTCACCGAGAACATGGACCGTCGAAACTGAAACCTCCGCCGGAAGATAGTTTTGGGGATTTTGGGCACTCGTTTCCTTGATCGAAGCACAAGAATTTTCAGGGGCCTACACTAACTAGCAAACTATTAAGTTAATGAATTAAAACAAAATACCTGGAATATTATAACTGCCGTCAACGGTTTCGTTTTTATTTAATGTAGACTCGATTGATAATTGCAATTTACGAACTACAAGATAGAGATAGTAAGATCAGGAGGAGGATAGTAGCTGAGAAACGTACGTGAATGTACGGTCGATTTCGAGCACCGGGGATATCAGAATCCAGCGTTGTTTCGAGGAGTGTTTTCAGGGAGAACACTTGCTGTAAAGCCTGCGATTTGTTCCAAGATGGCCTTCTCATGCCTGTGCGGTCAACGTCAAAAACAAGAGTAAGAACAAGTAAAAGCGCCGATTAATACACTCACTGACTCATTCACGGAGAGACAGAGACAGAGACAGAGACAAACCTTTTTCTTTGAGGTACTGGCGGCAGTCTTCACGAGTGAGCTGAGAAACGTCGCCTTCAGTGAGTTGGTAGAGAGGCTTGTGGAGGAGTGACCTGGAGGCATAGTATTCCGGCGGCGGCATAGCGTCTTTCCGGTGAAGTACCAGCCGGTGCGTGTGAAATACGGATTGAACTTAAACTACGGGCAGGTAGCTATAGCAATAGCAAACGCAACTGTGGGTAACTTTTGTGTTGGAGAGATGGATTAAGTATTGACCGTTTGGGTTCGCGGCATCTCACCATTGAGTTTGTGGATCTTCTTAAGACTCTCCGACTATTCTTAAAGGAAAAAGAGAAACAGTAAAGTAATTGCTAATTATTTTTAAAAAATTATATGTCAAAAAAACGTGAGTGATATGACATGTTAAAATTATGCGATGAAAGACAAAGGGTGGTACGGACGATAAGAAAGGACAGTACCCCTCAGTTGACACGCGTAAAAGACCCACGTGTTCTCCAGATCTTGCTTACTAAACGAGAAGACCACGTTTCAGATTCTTAGGGCTTCTAGTTCCTGGAGATAGGACCACCAGGGCAAATTAATATCGCATGCTGTTGACCTGTGATCACATCATTATAATCAATCAAAATTTTTATTTTCATACTATTTCTAAATTCATTTATTTAATAATAATTTTTTTAAAATTCATTTTTCAAATCAAACTATTAGATTAAATAAATTTTTAATGATGTGATTACAAGAATTACTTTTAAGTTGATATTTAATAATCACTTGACAATATATTGAACACATGGATAATCACATGAATTAATGTAAAATTATTTTATACCCTATATCTATGATCATTTATATACAAATCATGACCCATTTTTCTAAAACAATACATCTTAAACTGAAAATCTTAATTGCTCCTTATAAAAATAATTGATGTTGTTTGAATTTGTTGTCTTTTTTTAATCTCTCGCTTACTTCTTTAGAGATCGTTTAATTTCACTTTTATTTTTTTGTTGTTATTTTTTATTTTTGTTTCTTGCTTTTTATTTCTGTTTTTTTCTTTAAAAAAACGAAAACTCATTTAATTGATATTTGTAATATAAAAACTGAAAACAAAAACTTACTTGTTGAAATTTGTAATAAAAAACTAAAAATAAAAACATGAGACAAATATATTAAATTGCAACCATTCTCAGATGCATTTTATATATCAAAATTTCAGAGCTTCACAATATCAATTGCTTTGCAGGATGACCAAAGCAGCAACATACATACCATAAAACATAGGCCTTATTGTTGATCATCATCAAACAGCAAGCAAACATGAATCTATAAATATATTAGGCCCTAATGAAATAAAAACCACGTAAGGAGAAGAAAAATATAAAACTATGTTCACATAAATCTTCTCAGTTCTCCACAACTTCCTCATTTTCGTACTCCTCAGTATCAGCAACAACATTTTGGTATTGTTGATACTCTGAAACCTAGTCATTCATGTTACTTTCTGCCTCTGTAAACTCCATTTCATCCATCTCTTCACCTGTATACCAATGCAAAAACGCCTTACTGCTGAACATCACCGTGTATTGCTCTGATACCCTTCTGAACATTTCTTGTATGGATGTAGAATTTCCCATGAACGTTGATGACATCGACAACATCTGAGTAAGTATGAGTACTCTCCATCACTAGCAACTATAACAAAGAAACAAAACTCTTCCCTAGTTTCTCATTGTACAACCTTTTTTCCCATCATACACATTTTGCTGGCAAAAGACATTCCACATATTCGTTTGCATACCTTCCCAACTAGTCAGTTTTCGTTTCATCACCATTTTTACACTATAATCCCGAACGGCCAGAGCAAGAACCTGAGAAGTAGTTTATAGGTATGTGGTCCTGTCATGCCTATAGTTACGTTACAGTGACAATATTTCATTGTCTGTTTTAAAGATACGAACTTTGAGAGTGGAAAGGAAACTAAAGAGTAGATTATATAAGAGTAGTAGCTCCATCATAAGATTATATACGAAGCTTAAAAAACCAAAAACAAAAAGAAAAAATAAATCAAACAAGTATAACATTATTGCGACCATATCTTACTGTTCACGAACATCCTTGCTGCATGAAGCCCGTCATAACCTTGAACGATTTGTCCCAGTATCAACACCCTCAAGTAATGCAGCAGTGAAGTAACGCAAGTAACGCATTACGCAGCAGTGAAGTAACGCAGTGACGCGTTATGCAGTAGTGAAGATGCAGTGACGCAGGACACCTTTGGTAGCAGTACCGTGGGATGAACTGGTATGGAGACAGGTCTTGTACCCAAAATCTTCTATCTTTTTGTGGTTGGCTATAAAAAATCGCTTATGCACTAAAAATAGATGGTATGGTAGCTTTGATCCTATATGTGTGTTATGTAAACTAGTTCCGGAAAGCCGGGATCATTTATTTTTT
>JAOQML010000009.1:13432547-13450563 GCA_027568935.1 Erythroxylum urbanii | reverse complement strand
CAAATTTATCATATTCATAGTTATTTTGATCACATTGAATTGGGTAGTTGATTAAAAAATTATTCAAGTTTTAAAATATTTTTTCATTGTTTTTAAATTTCCTAAAATTTCGTTCAACCCGATTTTAAACACTGTCAGCTAGCATAGATCTGAACTTTCTCATAATCCTTGTGGACACGACTCGGTTCTTACTGATTTATTACTTACTTTGACAACCGTGTACTTGTGGTTCACGAACAATTTACCTCTTCTACAGCTCTGGGGATGAGGTCCTAGGATTAGTCCGACGAAGTTGGGATACCTAATGTATATCAAAAAAAAATCTGAATTTAGTTATAACAAACTTGTATTATAGCTTCCTCAGTTTCTCTCTCTGTTATTATACATACTATTAATATAACCTGTACATTCAATAATCAATGAAATATAAGAAAAGCATTATTTGTCTCATCTTTTTTATGGTATGGCAGCCACGAGCTCACTGTTAATTTTTTCTCTCTACCGAGTATCTTCTCCCATCACTCGAGAACAACCCAATATTAGTTTATCCTTATTTACGCTTTTACTGAGCACCACCGTTTTGCTCAAGATCCAGTACACATCGCTCCAGAAACCTCTTCATCGTCAACAAGGATTAACTTCTCATCCTCCTCTAATGTTATCGTTATCAATCCTAGTCCCTCATCTGACACCAAACTTACTGCAGCAAATTACCCTTCTTGGAAAGCTCTCATGCTCTAGCTATTTGTTGGATATGGTGTTGAAGGCTACATTGATGGCTCCTATCCATGCCCTGATGCAACGTTGACTGAATACAAAATATGGACTAGACAAGACAAACTATTGATTTATGCGTTGATGTCCTCCGTGGCCCCATCGGTTATAACGCTACTTCGGTCGGTGAAGATGTCCAAAGAAGGCTGGGATCTGTTGGTCAAGACTTTTGCTGGCAGATCCAGGGCACGACTTCTCTCCCTCAAAGAAAGGCTCCTAACTATACGAATGGGTGAATCTGCAGTTGCTAACTACCTTAAGAAAATTCGTGACCTTGTGGATGAAATTGTTATGATCTCATCACCCATTGATGATACCGACTTGGTGCTGTAGGCGTTAAATGGTCTCGCTTTAGATTTTAAAGAACTCAATGATGCCTTGAGAGCTCGAGACATGGCTATTACCTTTGATGAATTGTATGACAAACTAATAGACTTTGAATCTGTTCTACACAGGCAGTCCCGACAACTTGACTTACAGGAGCCACTGAGCGTTAATCTTATGCAACGAGGTGTGTCTGGCCAACCCTCTAAGTACTGCCACAATATCGTGGACGACTTATGCACCCACCCAAACCACGCCCAAGCACTAGCTCACCTTGCTTGGATGGAACAACTGCTTCATGCTTGGAAGTGGGCAGCCCCATTCCGTAATATGCCAATTTTGTGAACGTCCGGGTCATTCGGCCAAGACTTGTTGAAGTTTCATGGCAAACCTGCAAGGTTTCGGCGCTCGACTGCTAATTACTCCTATAGTGGCACTAAATTTTCTAACTCTTCACAATGGATTCTTGACTCCGGTGCTACCCACCATGTAACCAATCAGCTACAGACAATGGCAAGTCATACTCCGTACAACGGTACCGATGGACTCCAAGTTAGAGATGACTATACAATTCTTATTGACAACACTGGTAGTTTCCATCTACCCACTCACTCTCGTCCGCTATTATGTGATAAAGTGCTTCATGTACCCAATATTGACAAAAACTTAATTTCTGCTAAACGCCTTTGCACTGTCAATAATGTCTCCATTAAATTATTTCCTAATTCCTTTCAAGTGAAGGATCTGCAGACACGGTCGGTCCCGTTTACAGGGGCATGCCACAATGACCTCTACCATTTTTGTATTCCGTCAACCAACCCCAAAGTGTTTCACTCTCAAGTCCTACCTTCAGGCATCATTCATCACATCCTTGGTCGTCCATCAAATAAAATATTTCAGTTCCTTAAGCCCAAAACTAAAATTGTGTCTCACTCTAGTCCTGAGATTGTCTATGTCTCATGTCAGTGTGCTAAAAGCCACAAGTTATAATTTTCTCGGCAACATTTGTCCACTACTACACCATTGGAAATTTTATTTTCAGATGTTTGGGGACCTTCAACTACTCCTTCCATTGATGGTTTTTGGTATTATGTAATTTTTGTTGATAATTTTTCCAAATATACATGGTTATATCCCATCAAAAACAAATATGATGTTTTCGCTATATTTTGAAATTTTAAATTAGTTATCGAAATTTTTTTTCAATCTCTGATTTTCACCCTGTACACAGACAACGGAGGTGAATACATAAAACTCAAACCTTTTGTATAGTCCTATGGTATATTCCTTCAAACTACCCCCCTCACATACTTGAGCTGAATGATGCGTCTGAAAGTCGTCATCGTTATATCCTTGAAACAACCAAAGCCCTACTCTATAAAAGTCATTTACCTCCCATGTTCTGGTCATTTGCAGTTCTTACGTCTATCTACGTTATCAACCGAATGCCCTCATAAATCCTTGCCATGCAAACCCTATACGAAACCTTGTTTCGTCAATCCATGTTATATGATCATCTTCACTTCTTTGGGTGTCTGTGTTTTCCGTGGCTCCGTCCTTATACTAGTCACAAACTCCAAACCAGGTCCACTCCATGTATTTTTCTTGGCTATTCTAGGTCTCAATTTGCCTATATTTGTCTTGACCCTGCCACCCACAAATTATATGTATCTCGTCATGTCAGCTTCATTAACAATAAATTTCCATACAACTTTTTTCTTCCCTCAACTACTCTCCTAGACTCCACAAACATGATTTCATCTATGAAGCCCTCCAACCAACTCCTTTCAGTGCCACGCTTTTCGGCACCAGCACTGACTATTCCTGTGGCACCTTCTCCCCCACCACCAAACCCATCTACTGGCTCCACGACATCCCCACCTCCACCACACCCCATCAACATTTACCTGATGACTACTAGGGCTAAGAATAACATTCATAAACCCAAAACCTACATCATCTCCTAACACCCCTTACCTCGCAGTGACGAACCCAGAACCATCCATCAAGCTCTACAGATTCCACATTGGCGTGAATCGGCCTGTGTAAAATATAATGCACTAATACATAATGGTACATGGACATTGGATCCAGCTGATGAAGCTTCGAATGTTGTTAGCTATAGGTGGCTCTTTAGAGTAAAACGTCATTCCGATGGATCTATTGCTAGGTACAAATCCAGATTGGTTGCCAAAGGCTACTGTCAATATCTAGGCATTGACTACAATGAAACATACTCTCCGGTTGCTAAAAATCAAACAACCATGGTACTTTTTACTCTTGCTCTTGCAAACTCATGACAACTATATCATCTGGAAGTTAACAATGCTTTCCTTTAGGGTAGTTTGTCTGAAACCGTGTATATGCAACAACCACCTGGATTTGAGGACTCTACCAATCTGATACATATTTGCAAACTGCGCAAAGCTATCTATGGTCTCAAACAAGCACCCCGTGCTTGGTACCAAGAACTATGTTGATTTTTGATTTAGTATGGTTTCCGCAGCAACACAAGTGATACGTCCTTGTTTATTCTCCATTATGGCTCCACGGTTCTTTACTTTTTAATCTATGTTGATGATCTACTTCTTACGAGCAATTCCACCACAGCATTGAATTACTTCATCTCTGTTATATCTAAGTATTTTTTTGCTGAAAAACATCGACTTTCCCACCTATTTCCTTGGAATAGAAATTATTCCGATCACTAGTGGCCTATTCCTCTCACAACAACGGTATATCCATGACATCCTCGAGAAGTTTGATATGGAAAATTGCAGTCCATGCATGATGGCACCACATATCATCGTATTCTCGGGGCACTCCAGTATACTACCCTTACATATCCTGATCTGAGTTTTACGGTAAATAAGCTGTCACAGTTCATGCATAAACCGACTGAGCTTCACTTTCAGCAACTTAAACGCACCCTAAGGTATCAACTTAATTGCACCCTGAGGTATCTCAAACACACTTATGATTTTGGTCTTCAAATTTATCGTCCTCCGACACTGCGACTTCTTGCCTTTGTCGATGTCAACTGGGGAGGTGATCCCGACAATGGAATGTCTACCTTAGTCTATGTCATTTTTCTCGGTCCAAATCCAGGTTCATGGAGCTCTAAACAACAATGCACAGTTGCCAGGTCTTCCACAGAAGCTAAGTATCATGCCCTTGCTTCCGCAACCTCTGAAGTTATGTTGCTCCAAAACCTTCTACATGAACTTTGCATTACTCTGCCGACAACCCCTCTCTATTCAGTGACAACCTAGGAGCAACCTATGTCTATTCGAACTCGAAATTTCACTCCCGCATGAAACACTTAGCATTGGATTATCACTTTGTTCTTCAGCAAGTTCAGTCCAATAACATGGCGATTTCTCATGTATCCACCAACGACCAGGTTGCAGACACGCTCACAAAAACCCTCTCTCGTCTTAAATTTGAAATCTTTCGGGACAAGATGAATGTCACAAGCAGAGACATCATCTTGCGTAAGCATAATACGAATACATCACAGCTAATAACAAACCATTCACCAACTCTACATTATGTTATAACAAATCTTTGAATTCAGTTATAACAAACTTGTATTATCGCTTCCTCAGTTTCTCTCTCTGTTATTGTACACCCTGTTAATACAACCTGTAAATTCAATAATCAATGAAATACAAGAAAAGCATTATTTGTCTCATCTTCTGCAACCGACAGAGGGGACAGTCATAGAGAAGAAGAGTGCTTTAAAGTATCAGGAAACTGGAAAGCAACAGGACCGACTGCGTCTTTTTTTCCAAAGGATGTTACTATAATTGGACAGGCGAGAGAGGAAACTGACAAGAAAAGACAAACCTGCTAGAACAGCTAACAGAAAGTGATGACGGAGGAAGTGGAAAACAGGCAAAATGATTAAGAGGAGGGATGAAGAGCGAGAGAAAGAAAGAAGGGAAAAGTTTGATAAAGGAGAAGAAAACTCAAATCCTAGCTAACGGGAAGAATACTCTCT
Source organism: Erythroxylum urbanii (assembly GCA_027568935.1). NCBI lineage: Eukaryota > Viridiplantae > Streptophyta > Magnoliopsida > Malpighiales > Erythroxylaceae > Erythroxylum > Erythroxylum urbanii. The sequence continues at coordinate 13,445,462 of JAOQML010000009.1, read as the reverse complement.
AGAATTCATTCTCTGTTTTTAGTTACAACAGCTGCTCAAACTTGAATATAAAGTTTGAAATCACTTGGACGCAATTTGTTCTCTGTGGGAAGGCTACTGCTTAGACGCAATTTGTTCATTCCACTCGTTGCAACCAGTTTTCGTTCATGAGTTTGATCTTCTGTTGGTAAAGTCGCACTTTCTTCACATCAAATGAGTCCCTGATCAGTGATGGGGAAATCTGGCGGAAGCTCAGCAAGATTCTAATTATTTACAAACAACTTAAAAGTCCATTACAGACCGTAAAAGGAAAAAAAAAAAGAGAAAATTTGACACTTCAAGACTCGATGGAAAGTAAATCTATTTAGGATTAATCAAACACGACACGAGACATTTCTAACATTATTATACACATTCTATAAACATTCCTTGCTACAATTTTGACATTAACATGACTTTTGATTACTTCTTCAAATCTCTACATAACAATTTAGATCAGGAGACATATCGTGCGGACAATATCTGCTTAAGTAATTAAAACAACCATGACTTTATTTGATTTAGATTTCTTTATTTGATTTCTCAATCAGGACAATATTTACTTCTATGATGCTTCGTCTCATCCACTAAACCTTCGCAATACTAAAAAAAAATAAAAATAAAAAATTCTAAAAAATATAATTAAGTAGTATGCACGTGCGTGGAGTATGAGCTTTATTCCTGTCGACCTTGGGGTTTCCCCATAAGCTAAGCTACCAACATTCCCTTTCCCTGGGAAGGGAAATATGGAGGCTGGTGGTCCATCAAGAAGAACACTTGTCTCCAATATCTCCAGATCATTTTCAGTCGTAGTTCTACGGTTGTTTTTAACCGTTGCTGTGGCGGCCACTGTCGTTTTTATCCATCCTGTCGGTCATTTCTTTGCGCATACTAAGCCTGGCTTGGCTCTTTATATACTCGTCATTCTCACTGCTTTTATTGGTAACTGGTTTCTTAACTGATTACTGTTGCAATTAGATGTTATATTTGCTCACTTACTTAATTCATGTATTTACAACCTCGATCCAGTGGTTTGGCCGTTGCAAGTATGCGCTGAAGTCCTTGGCCCCCGAGTGAGTTGTGTACTAGCTGTGGTGTTTAATGGTGCTCTGGCATTTGCCGTTGGACTGACTTGCTCTTTTAGCTTTGGTGAGTTCCATTTACGTTCAACTTTTATCAAGAGGTTTGTCACTTAAGACTTTTTTTAAATGGACAAAGAGAAAACTAAATCACATCCATGGCATATATGTATGGAGAATTGGATTGCATGCACCCCTCAATGATATTTTGTTAATATGTTTTCTTTTTATTTTTTGATGACAGGAAAAGTCCTTCTAGAATCTGTGACCTTATCTGCCGTGGCCATGGTACTTGTTACTCTCTGCACGTTCTGGCAGGTTTTTAAAGGCTACGATTTTCAACCACATCTTCCCTTCTTCATTGCTGTCATAATCTCTCTCTTGCTCTTTGTTCTTATTCAGGTATATCTTTGTCCCTTTTTTCTTATATTGGAATTCTTGAATTCTAAACTAAAAAACGTATCGAATCTTGAAATTTACTAACTATTACTTTGCATTACATTATGTGCATATATAAATTAAGGTTGAAATCAAGGGAAAGAAACTTATCGTATAACATATAATTGAACTTTTAAATTGCTGTTATCAAATATTATATTAGTTATTAAATTCCATTCATTTTATATGCGATAAAATAAATTATTATATTAGCTCCTATAATATTTATATTCTTACTCTTCCACTTGAATTTAATTAATAAACTAATAATAATAACTATTTATGCCATGACATTATTTGTTCTTAATTCTTAACAAGAGAAACATGTACTATTCAATTATTATTATTATTATTATTAGTATATTTTAACTTTTTAAATTTGCTACTAATCAACCTTTTCATAAACTATTGTTAATCTCTAATTATTATTACAAATTAGTAATTAATTATCACGTGATAAAATTGAAGTTACCTTTTTTATATTTTGGCATGTAATCAAGAGATGGTATGGCTATGTTTTTAGGTACTTATTTTATCTCTTTATTGATGTGAATTATATTTATATGACAATTTGTATATATATTTATCTTCTTATTTTTGTTTGGTACATGTTTATGTTCTATCAATATACTTAATATAAAATTACTGATTTCTCTATAATATTTTAAATGATGACTGTTTTTGGAACCACAACATAACTTATCTAAATAAAATTCAACTTTCTAAATAGTACATGCAACTGAAAACCAGAGTCTATCTTTATAAATTAATTCACAAATCAGTATATAAAGGACATTTTCCACCCGACTATAAACAATAGCATTTAATTAATTTTATTATAAGAGCTGTTATGTTATGTCTGGTTGTGACTCCTATAAAACAAGGCAGGTCTTCTTTCCTTTGGGTAAAATGTACTTGACGATTATCGGATGGTCGATGTCAATGTTGTTCTGTCGTTGGATTGTGTACGGAGCAAATTTGGTGGTATATACCGATGATTGGTCATGGATTAGACTCGAACCTGGTTTATATGTCGACGTAATGGGGATTCTACTTGCAAGTATCACAATTTTCTGTGCACTAGTCAGGTTCTTGACTCGACCCAACTGGTTGTCACAGTTCCCTTTCACGCCCCATCCATAATATTCAGAGCTTCTAATGAAGCTCCCTCCGAAGCTAGGTATTTTGTCTATGCAACTTCTTCATTCATTTATGTATAAGTTGCTTTGACGTGCATGTGCTGTGATAAGTCAGGAAACAATGATTTTAAGACTAGTTATTATTCAAAGTCAGTTGATAACTCCAGCATATTACTTGTACAAAATTTGAAACATTCTACTGTTTGATAATTAAAGAAATGAAAAGGGAAATGAACTTGTAAAACAAGAAATACATCATACAAACGGAGTCAGGGTAGTAATTATATTGATGGGAATATACTAAGTCGGAAGCTTAATGATGAAAAACTAATAATTCTAATTGCTCTGAGGCCACAGAGCTCTAAAGCTTCTTTTTTCTGATCTTTTTTTGACTACCATAGAGAGAAGCTTTCAAACACCTTCAGTCCACATATCATGTTCTTTCTGGTTACTCAACAATTTCTCTCGCTGTCGTTTGCAGCACAAAATAAATGTCTGCTTGATCAAGCTGGCATGCCCTTGCATACCTCTAACAACAATTTTGCTAGGCCAATGAGAGAAATATTAAACTTCAATTTACAACTGATCCCTTTTTGTGTACGTCATTGTTTCTTCGGGATATTGAAATAAAAGTTCAGAACATTAGTTTTTACTCTTTTCCCTGCAACATGCTTACTCTTCAGTTTTAGCATACTTACTAGAAAGGTTACATTGTTCCCATTGGAGTTAGGTAAAGAATGTAGAGGGCGTCAAGGTTTGCTGAGTATTGTGATCAGGAACACCCTACCTGTCCTGTCCTGTTAATATAAACAGAAACAGTTTTTTAGTGTAGATCACCAGCGAATATTACTTGGCAACTGAAGCAGAGGTCAGACATAATAAGGTTACCTTTGCGAGTGAGTTTAAGAAGCTAACGCCCTTGGTAAGAAACTCAAGGATAAAACTCTCAGGCTCTTCCATTATTATATTTCAGTATCCTAAAAAATGAGATTGTCCATTATATGTTTATACAAAATGAGATAATCCATTATATGTTCCGATGAGCAATTAGTAGACTTTTAGTAATTTGAGGACAAAAATTAGACATTTATTCTACAGACAATATTTATAAACCTAATTAAAAAAATCGTGAGTTTATTTAATTGTAAATCATTTTATTATAACAATTCATACATGTGGGACTCGTAATGAATTTCTTTTGAAAAATTTCCGAAAGATGTAGTTTCGCAAAAATTCAGGTTCACCAGTAGTAGTTTTTAGTACAAACAAAAATAAAAAAATTAAGCGCAAAATTAAATATTAACACTAGAAAATTGTTAATGCAGTTTGACAATTTTTACCAAGGAGTCTTCACAAGATAAAGTTCTATCTTCATACAACCTCTTATAAAAAAATATCCAAGATAGTTTTTAATTTCAGCCTCCGAGACAACTATAAACAATCAATGAAATCTGAGATATTTTATTCTATCTTGATTTTTAATTTGACCTTATCTTGAGAATTCATTTAGCAAATAATGTCAAAATTAATAATAAGATACCTAATATGTATCTTAACAATCTCCTCATTTTTAGCATTATTAGTCATATATTCGAAACTCCCTTTAAAGGAGATAATTGGACGTATAACATCAAGTCCACATAACATATAGGAACTTCCCCTTTAATCAAAAATCGAGTTCTGAATAACTTCCGAATAACATTCAAGTCCACATAACATCAAGTACGTCAAGTTCAAGAAACATCCAAAGAAACAATAATCCCACAATTATGCATTCATCCAAATTTCTCCCACTTGGGATAAAAAGATGCCAAAAAGTAAGACTAATAGTCAAATTTCGTCCTAAATTGAACAGTAACCAAAAACAATCTTATATCTTCCCCTTGGGACAAAACAATGCCAAAATGAAGAATGACTTCAATGCGATCAATCCTAGTGAATAAAGAGACATAAGAATCAGTAATAGGTACAACGGAAGAATCATAAGCATGTAGTGTAACAATAGAAGGCCAAGATAATAATTTACTACTAGTTAATACATATGCCAACATATCATTACTCGCTTTAATTCCATCTTTATAAGACTGATCAAATTCATAAACGTCCAAAATGTATTCAGTGAACCATAATCAAACTTAATCAATCTCCCACTCACATAAACCATATGAGAGCATATTGTTCAAACTCATACAGCCCATGATATAGAGAAATTTAAAACTTAAAAAATGCGATTCATAGAAAACTCGAATCTTCCTATAGGTCTCCAATCAAGCATCAACATATTCTTGACATAACGTCGTAAATCATTATTCAGAAGCAAAACTTTCAAATCATCAAGGAGAGCCTCCTTCTCACATCAAATATACTATTCAACAAGTTAGGAAAAATCCAAACATACACCAATCACTTAAACCCTATAAAACATATAAAAACTCAAAAAGCCTATATGTTAACTCCTTTGAACCTACTTTTTCTTTTTTAAACAACATCAAAATATACTTCAAAAATGTAAAGCACACAGTCCCTGTGCACCTCAAAGAAATTCAAACATGGGCTTATTCCTCGTCACATCATCTCTGTCATCAGATGTTTGGTTGGTTTCTTCCTTAGAAACAACTAATAGATCCTTTGCTTGATCAGTTTCTTTAATAATAACAACTAATTGTGAATCTAAACAATTTCTTATTTTTCCTTCACGACATCTTTGTGCTTGTAATTGACCCTTTCTAATCTAAGCATATTTTGGTAATATGGGTTGTTGCTGGAAATTTAATGGGGAGTGTCTAGATTTTCAGTTTTGACCCCTTTGAAACATCATTTGAAACAACTTGTAACATTTCGACCTTATTATGTGCCCGATAACCCTACAAAAATGACATGTAGGTATAAATCTCCGATTCTTCCTTGAAATTTTTTCTTGGACAAATCTGGCTGTGCCATTATTCTCATCATTAGACTTAGAACTTTCACCTTTATAACTAATGCCTTGGAGATCTCCTTTAATCTTACTAATTTCTATTAATTGTTCTAATTTTTCTGTACCTCCATTTAACACCCTTATTCCTTTTACCGTATTGACTAACTTCAATTTTGGTTGACCAAGCTCATCTAATATAGACAACAACTAGATCTTGGATGATGTTCTTCATAGAGATGTTTTCCTTCTATAGCTTTTCATTTTTATTGTATACTTGCACCCATTTTGCATATATTAATTCATAGGCTTCATAGATATCCTCCTTTTTGTCATATGAACTACTGTCATCAATGTCATAATTTAAGGTTACACTTTGAACTAATTCATCTGCATTTTTCTCAAAATTTTCTGATTTATCCACATTTTGATCATCAGTTTCTTTCTTCTTGGTTACTGTTAAGCAAGTAATTGGACTTTTGTTGTATAAAGCAACTAACACAACATTACTCACAAATTCCTCTTTACTACCATACTCACTTTTGGATTCATTCTCACTCCAAGTGCTCATATAAGACTTTCCTTTTCTCTTCTTCAAAGTATTAACACATTTCGCTTGCACATGTATGAAGCCTTGACATTTATGACATTGAATTTTTTTCATTTTTCTTTCACCCTTTTGAGTTTTAGTTTGTTTGAAGTTATTACATGATGAGCTCTCATCATTTTGCCTAAAATCGGATCTATCCTTCTTCCCTTTCTTTAACCACTTGTTGAAATTTCTTGTCAATAACTCCATATCTTCATTCTCATTAGATTCATCTCATAAGTTATTCACAGCTTTTCCAACCTCAGCTTGCAATACCAATCATTTGTTCTTCTTTTGTTTGCCTCTTAACAAATTCATCTCAAAATTGATAAGAATTCTAATTACCTTATCTGATGACAATTCATTGATATCATGAGCTTCCTCGATTGCTGTAATTTTTAGTATGAACCTCGGAGGTAACTATTTCAATGCTTTCTTTACTAGTTTCAAGTTAGAGTATTTTTTTCCCGAGTTGATGTGCTTGGTTTGCTATATCTTGCAATCTCTCATGGAAGTCTCCAATGGTTTCACTCTCATCCATATTCAGCTCTTCAAATCTCACAGCCAACATCTGAAGCTTTGAGGCTATCACATATTTCGATCCTTCATGTATAGTTTGCAAAGTATCCATGCTTCTTTAGCCGAATCACAGGCTGATATTATAGCAAAAGTGACTTTCATCAATTGTATTGAAGATGATATGCAGAGCTTGATGCTCTCTTTTCTTCAACCCTTGTCGACTAAGATGTATCTTTGAGCACTGCTTCTCCCTTTTCATCAGTCGTCACTGGATGTGTTTAGCCATTTAAAACCGAGTTCTATGTTTTTGTTCTTTGTGCCTAAATGAATACTCTCATCTGTAATTTCCACATAGGATAATTTGAAGCATCTAACAATGGTGACTTGATGATTTATACCTCTTCTCTTATAGCCATAATTGTGAAATATGAAACTACACCAACTTGACATACCAATTTCTGATTCAGTGACTCGCTCTGATACCAATTGAAATTTTTTCGAAAGATTTAGTTTCACAAAAATTCAAGTTCAGTTGCAACTGATTCTAGCACAAACAAAAAAAGAAAAAATTAAACGCAAAATAAATAAATTCACACCAGCAATTTGTTATTACAGTTTGACACACTTTGTCTACATCTACGGGGCCCTCACCCAACTTAATACTTTTACTGATGACAATAGTTTTAGACAAGGCTTTACTAAACTGACACCACTCAACCCTTGACACTACCCCTCGTCCTAACAACCCGTGAAATAATTTTACACCTAATAACATGACTGATTTGTGTTAACCTCAATAGAGGATTTCTCTCAACAACTTTTAACGTAAAAGAAAAATAATGAAATAACTCAAGCGACTAAAATAACAAAGAACAAAAACAAATACACTTGAGATAAAAGGAACAATTTCCCGATAAATTCATCTCCTTCAAAAATAGATCTGAAAGTTGTTTGCTAAGTATACTGCCATAGTTATTTGCTAGAATCTTCGCGCATTACTTCCTACTGTAAGTCATCAAAGGTAGCCACTCAATTAACACTTCATCAAAACAGAAAGGTAGCACAAAAATGACACATACACCAGAAGATGGATTAACAGCCAAATTCTAAAGACCACACTCAATTTACGTCGAAAAGAAGAGTGAAAAACATCCAGCTGATTCACGCAAATCACAACACAAAAACCATAAATGTATCCAAAAATACCAATTAACCGCAGATCAAGAAACACATGATACAAAACCCATCAACGATGTTAGATCAAGGAAAAACTCAGCTCCACTGAAGTCTCACATGAGCCATAGTAAACGGAGCAATAAGATGGATTAATTATTAACGTAAAATCAGCACAACTGCACACCACTCCAATCGACTATTAGAATCCAACCGTGATCGAATCATGGGCACAGCAAAAAACAAAAAAAAATGATAAATTCCAGTAGATCCTAATAATTGATTAACTTGAATAAAACAAATATAAGAATCATAAGAAATACCATGTTCGAGTTCCCGTTGAAAATCCTTTGAAACTTTTTCCGATTTGTCACCTAAATGTTGTTCACTTGTCCAGCCTTTGATGGTGTCCACAAAACAACTTCTTAACACTTTAAGAGGAAGAACGTAAGAGTGCTAACTTATTTTTCTTTTCTTCGTATTAATAGAAAAATCATTATGGTGGTTTTGTAATTTTATTAAAATTAAATTCCTTAATTATAATTAAAGTCACACTCTAATTGTAACTAACTTAATTTTAATAAAATCAAATATCTTATATTTGCTCAAACAAAAAAACGTTAACTCAAAACTGACAGGGGAGAGGTCATAGCAGAAGACACATTCAGTTGCATGTTAACGTGATTCACCAAGGAGTCTTCACAACACCGAGGTCTATCTTCATACAAAATCTTATTAAAAAAATATCCAAGATAGCATTTAATTTAAGCCTCCAAGATAGCTATAATCGACCAATGAAATCCAAGATATTTAATCCCATCTTGATTTTTAATTTGAAGCTAATTAACATTATCTTGAGAATCTAATTAGCAAATAATGTCAAAATTAATAATAAGATACCTAACATGTATCTCAACATATTTGATTATTAGTTCTTGCTTAGACTTGAAAGCAATACATGTGGGACTCGTTTAGCTTTCTCAAGTCTGGCGATTTAGAAGGATTCGCCTAGCAAATTATCAAGTATATAATGGTACTTCTTCTGTGATGCTTCATCCCAACCTCTCCATTTGATTAAACTTCTATTCGCTAAGATTCCCAAGCTTAATTATGAACGAATCATGCTGAAAGCGGATAAGCATTTCTTTAAAGCGGAAACCTTTTTTCAAGCGTATAACTAAGCAACTCGTACGTGCATTAAGCATACCCTTTATTCCTCTCTACCTTCAGTTTTCCCCATAAGCAAAGCTACGAACATTTCCTGCCTTAATTCATCGAATTACTTTACCGGAATAAGCTAAAAATGGAGCCTGGTGGTCTATCAAGAAGATCACCTGTATACAACATTTCTATTTCTCTTTCCGTCGTATTCCTACGGTTGCTTTTGACCGTTGCCGTGGCTGCCACCGTCGTCTTTATCCATCCCGTCGGTCACTTCTTTGCGCATACTAAGCCTGGCTTGGCTCTCTACATACTCACCATTCTCACAGCTTTTATCGGTAACCTTTGAAATGTACCTAGTTGTTTTTAACTGAATTATTCTTCCTCTTAGCTACCCTATTTGAACTGTACTTATTACGTTGGTTTCTTTATTCATGTATTGGTAACCTCAACCCAGTGATCTGGCCGTTGAGCATATGTCGTGGCTGCTTCTCTAGCGCCAGAGTGAGATATGTACTAGCTGCCGTGTTTAATCTTGCTCTTGCATTTGCCGTTGGACTGACTTGCTCTTTTAGCTTTGGTAAGTAGCGTCTTACATTGAACTTCCCGTTTTCTTTCATAGAATTAGATCGACAATAACCTAATAAGACTTTCTAATTGGACAAAGAGAAAACTAAACAACATTTACGTATCCATGCCATGTATGGACACAATTGGGTTGCATGAATAGAAACTTACGGGAAATTTCAAGAACCCTTTCTAACCGTTGGCTATGCTCATTGTTATTCTATTATTTTTGATAATAGGAAAAATCCTTTTTGAATCTGTGATACTGTCTGCGGTGATCATTGGAGTTGTTACTCTTTGCACGTTCTGGGTCGTGTTTAAAGGCTACAATTTTCAACCCCATCTTCCTTCCTTGATAGCTGTACTAATCACTCTCTTGTTTTTTGCCCTTGTTCAGGTATGCATGTATCTTAATTTTCAAATGGAATTTCTGAGATGTGAAATGATAAACTAGAGAGGGTAATTTAGTTTTCGACATGATTGTGGTTATGATAATTCAGCAAGTAACTCTTGTTTTATTTTACAAATAAATCAGCAAGATAAAATTATGAAACTGATACAAAATATCTATAGAAAACTTATTTTAAAAACTTAATAGCACATGAATTGCCAATAGGAATTTATCTCCATAAGAATGCTACACCAATTCAATTCATTCACGAAATCATGGCACGTTCCACCGGATTAAACAATAACATTTGGTCAGTATTACTCTTACGGGATGTATGCCTGTGAACTCATCTGACTTTTTTTACCTCAAAATATGGCAGGTCTACTTTCCCTTGGGTAAAATTTCCTTCACCATCATCGGATTGTTGATGTCAGTATTATTTTGCGGATGCGTTGTTTATGGAGCAAATTTCCTAATAATTAATGACGCTGATTGGTCATGTCTTGAACTTGAATCTAGTCTGTATGCGGGTTTAATGGGCATTATACTTGGTGGAATCACTATGTGCTGTGGGATAGGAAGCGACTAAGTCAGGAGGATGTATCTGTACGGCAAATCTTTAAATATTGTGTCTTTTTTGAAAATAAATTAATTAAATATAATGTTTAGCAAAGATTAGATTTAAAATATCATCAAATTTCTATGATGGTTGATCCCAACTTCTCGATACGATTAGGCTTCTATTTATGAAATAAAATGCAAATGTTCAACCAAAAACCTTTTCTAATGATATAATTAAGCAATTTGTACGTGCATGGAGCCTACCTTTATTCCTCTCTAACTTTTCGTTTTCCCCTTGTGCCAAGCTACGAACATTCCCTGCTTTAATTCACTGAGAATTACTTTACTGGAAGCGAAACATGGAGGCTGGTGGTCCTTCAAGAAGATCACTTGTCTCCAACGTTCATTTCACCGGAAGCGAAGCATGGACGCTGGTGGTCCATCAAGATCTCTTGTCTCCATCATTCTATACCTTTTTGCGTCCTAGTTCTACGGTTCTTTTTAGCCGTTGCTGTGGCCCAAACCGTCTTATTTTCTCCATGCTGTCGGATATTTCTTTGAGCATACTAGGCCTCGCTTGGCTCTTTACATATTCTCACTGCTTTTATCGGCATAAGCTTAATTTGTAACGGCTTCTCAACTGATTATCATATTTGCAAGCTCACGTTGGTTTCTTAATTCATTTAAAATCGTCACAAAAAGGATAACTTTTAGCTACGTTTTGAAAAATAATCACTAAAAGATTTTCAAAATCATTATCAAATATGGACATTTAGCTTCAATTTGAGAAAAATAGTCACAAAAAGTTAAATCTTTTAGCTACGATTTTGAAAATCGTTACTAAACACTACAACAAGGAAGACAATCATGGCTACGATTTTTTTCACTACATTTTTAAAATCGTCGCTAAAAGGTTTACTTTCTTCGACGATTTTTACAATCGTCACCAAATATCGATATTTAGTTACAATTTTAAAAAAATAGTCACTAAAAGTTAATCTTTTGGCTACGATATAAAAAATCGTCACTAAACACTACAACAAGGAAGACAATCGGCTACGTTTTCAAAATCATCGCTAAAAGGTTTACTATCCTCGACGATTTTCAAAATTGTCACCAAATATCGACATTTAGCTACAATTTTAGAAAAATAATCACTAAAAGTTAATCTTTTGGCTACGATTTTGAAAATTGTCCTTAAACACTAAAACAAGGAAGACAATTGGCTACGTTTTTAAAATCGTCGCTAAAAGATTTAATTTCCACGATAATTTTTAAAATCGTCACCAAATATCGACATTTAGCTACGATTTTAGAAAAATGCTCACTAAAAGTTAATCTTTTGGTCACGATTTTAAAAATCGTCACTAAACACTACAGCAAAGAAGACAATTGACTACATTTTTTTCACTACATTTTCAAAATCGTCGCTAAAAGTAATACTTTTCGTTATAATTTTCAAAATCGTCAGCAAATATCGATATTTAGCTACGATTTCAGAAAATAGTCACTAAAAGTTAATCTTTTGCCTACGATTTTAAAAATCGTCACTAAACACTATAAAAAGGAAGACAATTGGCTATATTTTTTTGCTATGTTTTTAAAATCGTTGCTAAAAATAGAGCTACCTTTCGTTTTCATTGAGGAAGCGGAAAGAAGAAAGCAGAGGATGAGACATGGGTGTGGCGTTTTCACGGAGGAAGAGGAAAGAAAGGCAGATGAGTGATGGGTGCTTTAGGTTTTTTGAGCTTTTCATTTTAAGCGCCAGTCTCTTTTTTGTTCCCTCCTTATTTTCGCCTCCAAAGATTTACTTTTTGTGACAATTTTTAAAATCTTCCCTAAAAGTTATTCTAAAGAACCATTATAATCTATTGTGCTTATGTTTAGGAGTCAGATGACATTTCATACTCACAAGTTTAATCCTTTACATTTCTACTATGCATTTAACACTTTGTTTGTGTAACATCCCATAACCGATGGAAAGGGTAGGATAGTAATTTTGAGTAGTCCATTGGCATTTAGAAAATGCCTCTACATATTCATGCATAATCTAGCATCCGCATACATGTGAATAGTAAATTTTGCATATGAAAATGAATGTACATGCATTCATGACATTTTCCGATATATTTGTTAAATGTGATTGGTATGAAAAATGTGATTTGTGTGCTTGAAAATTTAGTTGGAGAGGGTTATTGAGGTTTGCGATTGTTTAGTGAATTTTAGAAAGTTTTCTAGAAATTTCGGGGACAATTTTCTAGAAATTTTGGATTAGAAAAAAATGCCAAGTGGCAGTGAAAATCTTTAATTATGACTTTGGGATTTAATGAAAAATGTCATTGAAAATTTAGAGACAATTGGATTAG
>JAOQML010000009.1:13386989-13403162 GCA_027568935.1 Erythroxylum urbanii | reverse complement strand
TAAAAATAATAACATTTAAACTAACAAAAAATATATTTAAAAGACATTAAAAAATTTTAGAGTAAAATTAGAATCTTTTCCCTTTAACCTTCTTTAAACATCATCAAAATAAACATGCTTCAACTTCGATGTCTTTAAATAAATGACAATATAAAATTTTTATTTTATTATTATTTAAAAATTGTTAAATTTAGTCTTAATTTAAATTATTAAATTTATTATTTATTTAATATATTAATATAAATTACTTTTAAATAAATTATTAATAATCTTCTTCTGCATTTTCTCACACGTCAATTAAACAAACTTGTTTGGCAATAAAAATCCTTCGGCTCGACAAGTATCTTTTTCTAATGTTACAACCTCCTTATACCTCATGAAATTTTATAATATTTTAAACATTAATTTAAAATTTATAAATTCATCTAATCCTTATATATATATCCAATGTCAGACAACTCAAAGGACGCTCCTACTTTTGCAAGTAAATCGATTTGAATGGTGAAAGAATGGCAGCTTCAGCCATACGTCAACCTGCAGTCTTGACAACAAGACATATAGATGGTCTTACATATACACGGTCCACAATTTGTTGTAATCGAAGAACACAAAATTCTGGACCCAAACAATAATTTCAACTATCTGCTGCTCTGAAGATGGTAAGCAATGAGAGGAAGAGATTAATGATGTCCAGATACAGAGAGACAGCAGCCCAAATGTATTCGTCGTAAGAATGGCGCTTGATTAAGTTGTCAGTGTCGTACACGATATACCCACAGAATATAATAGAAGCCAAGCCCCCGTATATCATGACAGAGATCTTACCCAGTGGAAATAGTACCTGCAACGGCGATTAATGAAACAAAAAATAAGGATGATGTATTAATCAGACCGAACCCGCATATCATGCAAATCTAGTGAAGCCTTCAGTGGTCAAATGCTTACCTGAATCAATGCAAACACCATTAGAACAAGGATGGCACCAAACAAGAAGGGCCCAAGAAAGTTGAAGTCATAGCCTCTGCTAGCCGCCCAAAATGTGTAGAGTGTAAGGCCCACAACCACCACAGTGGTCAGAATCACAGATTCCAGAATTACCTTCCCTGTTGCCAAAATAACTCAAGTTATGCAAACCAAGCTATTGATAACAATTTGTAAGTATCCTTTCAGCTCTTGTTTGTGAATTTATGTAAAGAATAACGGCAAAGGTTATTATGTACTACTATCAAATGTGATATTGAAGGCAAATCCATTTCCCATGCTAAATGCTAGATATGGGAAAGAAACAACCATGCCTCGTTAAAATACGCCATTCACATCAAACTATAAAACAACACGATAGTAACTTCACAATCGAATTCGTGTCTTGGGGAGAGATTGTACTACAAACCAAGGGTTGAAAACTTCCCTTAGATAACTTGAAAACTTCCCTTAGCTTGAATTACATCTAGATGCAGAAAGAAACAAACATCTGCAAGCAAAACCCCCAATTTTTTAAAACAAGGCTCTATAGGCTCTAGCTAGGTCCCTTGCACTTCGGAATCAGAGTCACATTAGAAAGTTTTTGTTTCAGAAACTCACAAACACCTAGTCTTCCAGTTTCCCCAATCGCTTAGGAAATCAAGAACCACACAACTAGCAAAAAACATCATCCCAGCCTCTCGAATGAAGGTAGAAGCACGACCTTAAACTAAAGTCTTTTCAATCATCCTAGCACTTAATTCTCACTGTCCTCCCAATTCTCACCACAAAAATGTGGAGTTTGATAGCCCCCAGTTATAACCAGTAATAACAGGCTTTAAGCAAGACAAGCTTTTTATTTTCATTTCTTGTGCATTTCTTCAGATCAAGCACTATCTCCACATCCCTTTACTGGTTCCTGTAAATCACGTAACCACAGGAGCCTAATGCACAATTTTTGACTTTACCTAAGCCTAGAAAATGGATAACTGAGTCCAACCAACTGGGAGAGAATCAACATATACTTTTAGAAAGCATTCATCCGTCCCGATCACCGCACAACTCTCCATTTCTTTGCTCTCTCCAAGTCTTGTTCCCCCGTCTTCCTACCATAGCTGTTTCGAGAACTATAGCAATCAATTATCATTCTTTTTTCTGATGAAGATGTATAGCTCCATGAGTCTCTGTCTATATAGATAGTTCCCAGAAGTATACGCGTATGATCAAGATTACAGATAGCACACTGTGACGATTGTGCCAAAACTACAAAATGCTTTCACGTCATTTTAATTCCTAATTCCCACAACCAAATTAATCATAATTTTCCATAAGAAGTTTTTGTTGATTAACAAAAAACTAGCAAATCCATGTCAACCATAACGCATAGATCTCATAAAACACCAAAACCATAAACGGAAAGAAAGCGCAATAAAACAAAAACTGGTCTTACCCGAAGTAAACGCACAAGTTAATCCAACAGCGAAAGCTAGAGAGATGGTGAAAATCCCAAGCAGGAAATAGTTTACCGGGTGCTTCTGGTGGTAGTAATACAACGGACACAAAGCTGCACAGAATAACCCACAAAAAACTCATATCACTTCTACACCAAACAAGAGAAAATAATGAAGAAAGTAGTAATTAAGAACAAAACAATACCTAGGAAGGGCACGAAAATGAGGACTATGTACAGAGCCAAGCCAGCGCCAGTGGTGACGAAGAAGACCGCAATCGGACGGACGAAAATGACGATAGAGGCCACAGCGATCGTGAGCAGCAATTGGACGGTTATGATTGAGTATACTTTCCTAATGAAAGCCCACCGGAGCTCCGGACTCTCAAGCATCATGGGGTACAGGGGCCTTGCCCCTTCCTCCAAGTCGTCTTTCGGGTACGCCTGGGCCCACATCTTTCAGAGAAAAAAAACAAGAACAAAGACGAAGAAACTTTGAGTGTTTGGATGGGGAGACGAAGAAAACACAACTGGAAAGTAAAAGAAAGGAAAATAGTTAGATTAACAGTTGGGAATGGAATATACTACTGTCCTCAGAGGAAGCAGTTTTATATTTAGAACTTGGAAGCGAAGAAACTTCAAGATATATCGCGGCTGTGGGATTTGGCACGTGGGAGGTAAATGGAAGAACACGTGGAGATCTGTAATAGTCTAGATTTCTCGTGACCTTTTTGACCCCAGCCGTGATTCGTGAGTCCCCACTCCAATTGCTTAATTTGTCTGATAACCAGTTAAATGGTTTCGTACCAAAAGAAAGTTGTGAATTGTGTGAAAAATATCGGACCTGAATTTGACCTTTTGATTTGAAGCTCATATCAACAATTCTAATCCATAAAAAGTCCAAGAAGCTTCTCCACAATAGCCCTTGTTTTGGTTGGTTTGATGGTGTATTTGTGAAGGAAACACGAAAGCCAATCGACAAAACCACCGAAATCGCTTGGCATGTCAAGGACTGCGCAGGCGGAGACAGGCATGTCATTGTCAAAGAACGAAATCACTAGTGGGTCTATGGTGGCGCAGAGCAACAGGTTAGTGTTTTTGGGATGGCAATAGCCCCTCAAATCTTCTTGCCCCGTAATCTTGTTCTGTCTCAAATAATCCAAGTCATCTATTTATGTGAATCCAAAGTTGGGATAAGATTAAGGGGCTAAAAGATCAGATCCCTGATAATAGACCGGGTCTATTTAAGCTCCAACTCAGCATTGATGGGCACAGTCAAATCAAGTCGATCCAATTCCAACTCCACCCAGCTCGAATAATTTTTAAGTTAAAAATATCAAAAGATATTAATTTTAATAAAATATAGTCATTTTATATATAAAAATTAGATTTCTAGGGGAGTTGGAGTTGGAGTTGGACAACCTAATCTCAAGGTTCAGTTGCCATTTCTATTTTCGGAAGAGGGATTTATGTAAAGAACTGCTTAGGGTTTGAACGCAAGTTTTAGGGAAAGGTATTGTAGACATATCGTAAGTGGTCAAGGAAGGAACAATAGTTGTTAAGGAGCTGAAGGCAAGCATCCACTTTTTAGGATGTTGTCTCTGTGCTGAAAATAATGAAGAGAGGTGAGAGTCAAAAACTGCTCATGAAGTTACATTATTCTAACTTCATGAGCAGTTTTGTTATATACTCCTTAAGTGGAGGAGTGAGTAAAGTTCAGAAATGAACAGACCACTTTCATAACCTTTGCTTTTGACTTTTGAGTGCAATGCAAGTCATCCGACACGTTCCCCAACAAAAGGAAAAATAGCTCTGCGTCTCTTTTCTCTTTTTCTGTAGAAATGAGAATGACACTAATTTTTATGTAAAGCTGAAGTCTTGGGACTATTCCCTTCTCTTCATGTTTACTAAAGTGGCCATCTTTTCCTTTTTTTTATCCATTATCAATTATATGGTGGACCATTTTTCTTCCATTAGCAAATATTTCTCTCTCTCAAACTTTTCCCTTATATAGTAGTAACCTTCATGCAAAAGCACCCAAAACTCTTGGACCTTTGGGAGGAGTGATCAATGGATCCCCATGTTTACGAAATGGAGGCCATCAGGAAAATTTTGTTTCAACTGGTCATGAAGGCTGAATGGGAAAAAGTGGTGGACATATACAGGGAGAATACCAACAGTTACGATGCTCAAATCACCAAGTCAAACGACACAGTTCTACACATTGCAGTCTTTGACGGGCAAGAGGAGAAAGTGAAGGAACTTGTAGATATAATGATGAGACAGTCTAAGGATGATGCAATGCGTGCACTTGCAACCCAAAACGAGCAAGGTGACACCCCTCTCCATATAGCCGCTTCACTCGGAAGTACCAAAATGTGCAAATGCATAGCTAAAGCAAATTCGTCGTTGTTGACCACCCCTAACCATGACTCTGACACGCCACTCTTCTTGGCCGTGCGCCATGGTAAAGAAGAGGCTTTCCGTTACCTCTATTATAGTCTTCATCCAGATCAACGCCGCGAAATCTTCAGGGGCAATGGAGGTGACACCATTCTCCACGCTGCCATTGCCGGAGAATACTTCAGTGAGCACTACTTCTTTCATCATTACCAATGCATTCATATGTATATCAGAAAAAATATAGTTAGCCTATTGTTTTTACACATCTAGATTTGGCATTTCAAATCATACATTTGTATGACGAAGACTTGAAGGGGCAAGCCCACCACACACTTGTGAACACTTATAACGAGCGAGGAATAACCCCGCTGCACCTATTGGCTAGCAAACCTAACGCCTTTAGAAGTGGTAGCCACCTCAGAGGTTACTCCCGCCTAGTATACTACTGTAAGTTTACGCTTGTCACTATTCTTAAGTTCAATCTCTATACCTGGGAAGAATAATCATGACATTTTGTTTTTATATGCTTATCTGGTTTTGAAAGGTACTTTTGTTGATGACCTAATGGTGGAGAAACCACCTAAAGAACATAAAAATTCCGGGGAGGCATCCAGGGAAACTGATGATTCCCATTCCAGGCAGGCATCCAAGGAAACTGATGATTCCGACTACCCAGAGCATTGCAAAACTCTTATTTACTTTCTTTCGCTGGTGAAGATGATGATTAAAATAGGTAAGGATCAAATTGAAAGAAAGGATTGGTAAATATGTATTAAAGAAAGAGTGACTAAAGATTGTTCTTTCACCAAAATTGCTGCTTTTGTGTTCTCAGTGATAACATGGCATCCTAATGGAGACACGCAGAATCCCCAAGGTCAGTTATTTGGAATGATAGAGCTCAGGAGATTTAATACTATATCGGTGATGGTGTTTGTATAATGTATTTGCGTACGAGTAATTTTTAAAATTATAAATTATGGATTTAACAATTTATTCATTTAACAATTTATTCATTTAATGACTATATTGGCTTATTTTCAATGAACAATAAACCAGCTCGTGGACGACTTCAAATTTTGCCTTCCAATTATGATACCTGCTTCCAGTTGGTCAAGTTTGCATCCAAAGCAATATTAGTCTTTCTTGGATTAGGTATGTGTTTCCAAGTTCCAGGAATCAATCATGTCCTGAAATTTTTTTTCCCACTATTTTTCTCTTCACTAACTTGGGCTAATATGTGCCTTGAATAATGGCAAACGGGATTAAGGATCGTCGGAGATAAGCAAGATAAAGGAAAAGAAAGAGAAGCACAGATGGGCTGCTCAGTTATTGAACGAGCTTATTGAACGAGCTACAATGTACGAGTATGAAGGGAGTGGAACTCGTCCATTTCCTGACAATGAGGACTAACACGAACTAGGGCAGGACGACGGGTCAAACCAACAAAAGGGAACGCCTGATTCAAAAACATGGAAGACAGAGACGGAGGAGATCATACCACTTAGATTGGTCATGGTGAATGAGGACATGAAAGAGACAATCTTAAATAAACATTTTCCTGAGGGGAATGTTGACAAGAATATCGTGCTAATGGCAATGCAGAACCGCAAGCCAAAGGCCCCTGACATGCCAAAGATTGAGAACCCTATATTGTTAGCTGCAAAAAACGGCATTACCGAGATGGTGAAGAAAATCCTTGACAAGTTTCCTATCGCTATTCATGACATGAACGCAGACAGGAAAAATTTGGTGCTATTGGCTGTGGAGCACAGGCAACCACAAATCTATCAGCTTTTGCTTGAAAGAAATGCAAAAGATACTGAGAGCAGCACAGTCAAGGACAGCGAATTCCGCCAGGTTGATACAAATGGAAATACCGCATTACATCTTGCCGCTATGCTTGGAGACTACAAGCCCTGGCTCATTCCTGGCGCTGCTTTACAGATGCAATGGGAACTCAAGTGGTACGAGGTACACCTACACCCCCAAATTAAATTCGTGCATTGAATTTTGTAAATTGTGGTGTACAATTCAATGAAGTGAAAGGCCTAGTTTGAGATAAACGTGTGCTTTTACAAGTGCAGTTTGTAGAGAACTCTATGGCACATAACTCCCTTCTCCTCAACAAGGCCGGGAAGACACCCGAAGATATATTCTCGAGTACTCACCATGAACTCGTGGAAAGTGGTGGCAAATGGCTTACTAACACCTCTCAGTCATGCTCGGTAGTGGCAGCTCTAATAGCCACCGTGGCCTTTGCCACATCGAGTAATGTTCCAGGAGGCGTAAAAGAGGGAGTTGGCACTCCAAACCTGAAAAGTCAACCTGCGTTCAAAGTCTTTGCTGTCGCGTCTCTCGTAGCTCTGGGCTTCTCTATAACATCCGTGGTTATGTTCCTTGCAATCCTTACTTCTCGGTACGAAGTGAAAGATTTCAGGAGAGAGCTGCCTAGAAGACTTTTGGTGGGTTTATCTTCTCTGTTCGTGTCAATTGCTGCAATATTTGTTTCGTTCTGTTCAGGGCATTTCTTCGTGCTCAATGAAAAACAAAAGCACGCGGCACTCCCGGTTTATGCAGTGACCTGCCTGCCGGTGACTTTCTTCGCTATAGCACAGTTCCCTTTGTATTTCGATCTTATCTGGGCTACCTTTAAGAAGGTTCCCGAACGTAGCTATATCGTGCTTCCACCGTAGTTACTTTATCTGACGTTACGTAGTGTGCCTTCTTGGATTTCAGTCAAAATAGTTTTGAACCAGAATTGTCGTGTTCAAACTTACAGATGCTGTGTGATAAACTGGAATAATATGAATGATGAAATGTTAAATTGCTTGTGTGTTTACAGAGAGTTTACAGCCTTTATATAGACTAATAGAGATACATATGATAAGATGAAATATTAACAGAAAAATATAGATAAGAATTATCTACTGAGACAGATAAGAACATATTTAAATAACAAATATTAACAGAAAAATAAGGTGGTTGGAATTACATCTTAACAACCCCCCCTCAAACTCATGACGATGTGTAATTAGGAGTTTGTCTTAAAGATGTTGGAATCTGGTTGAAGAGAGGGCTTTTGTCAAAACATCAGCTATCTACTCAATAGATGGGAAATGACCGATGTAAAGGGACTTGTTGATAACCAAATCTCGAACAAAGTGAATGTCGATCTCAATGTGCTTTATCCGAGCATCAGAGACTGTATCAGAAGCAAGAAAAGTAGCACTAAGATTATCACACTAAAAAGTAGGTTTGATGTGAGAAGGTCGATTTTTGCAAGAAGAGAAGTGATCCAACAAAGTTCTGCAGCTATAAGAGCAATATTACGATATTCTACTTTAGTATTGGATCAAGCAACAGTTAATTATTTCTTAGTACTCCAAGAAATGAGATTTGATATGAGAAATATACAATAGCCAGATGTAGAACGACGATCATTAGAACAACCAGCCTAATCAACATCACAATAAGCACGCAAGTTAAGAGAAGATGATTTGGTGAAGTGAAGGCCATGAGAAGATGTAGATATAAGAGAACGAAGAATTCGTTTGACTGCAGTCCAATGGACATCAGTAGGACAATGTAAAACTGAGATAACTTGTTGATAGCAAACTAGATGTCAGGATGAGTGATGCAAAGATATTGTAAGGCATTAACAGTGCTACGATGCTCAGTAGCATCAAAAAGGGGATGACTATGATGGGTGAGGATGCAGGTTTAGAGTCATGGAGACCAGTTCAAAGAAGGAGATCTTTGATGTAGGTATATTGAGTGAGTAAAAGATCAGTAGGCGTAAGGAGAGCCTCAATGCCAAGGAATTGATGAAGGAGACTTAAGTCTTTGATAGTGAAGATGGTGTTGAGGTTAGTAATAAGAGTGGTAATGAATGATGGTGAAGAACCTATAACCAAGATATCATCCACATAAACCAAAACAAAGGTTTTATGATCAGAGCTGTTATGAATGAACAAGAAGTGTTAGATTTGGATGAGACAAAACCAAGATCTAGAATTTTCTTACCTAACATAGAAAACTACGCTCTAAGAACTTATTTTAAGTCATACAGAGTTTTATGGAGATGACAAACATAACGAGCAACCTGAGGATCTTTGAACCCGGGAGGTTGAGCCATGAAAACTTGTTCGTTGAGATGACCATAAAGAAAGGCATTGTTGACATCAAGTTGATGAATTTTCTAATTTTGATATAGAACAAGAGTGAGAATAATGCGAATGGTAATGGGTTTGACAATAGGACTAAAGTTATCAGTGTAATCAATGTTAGAAGTCTGATGATATCTTTGGGCTACTATTCGAGCCTTATGATGCTGAACGGAGCCATCGGGATTTTGTTTGGTACGAAATACCTATTTACAACCAACAATATTAGCATTTAGTGGAGGAAGAATTAGAGTCCAATTATGATTACAATGGAGAGTAGTGAACTCATCAAGCATGGCTTAACGTCAGTATGGAAATTTGTTGGCGTGAGTGAAGGATGTGGGATCGGGATATATGATAAGTGTTGAATAAGTGACATAATCATCAAAAGAGTGAGGAATGCGGGTGTGATCACGTGTGTGCAAGTGACCATAGGGTGAGAGGATAGTGATGGAGGAGGAGTAGATAAGGGTGGAAAAGTGGGAACTGTTAGGTTAAAAGGTAATGGTAAGGAGAAAATACAGGGAGGTGAAGGGGAAAGAGAAGAAGGAGAGGAGATGGTGGAACAATAGAAATCATGTTCTAGGAAATGCACATGTCGAGAGATATAAAGTTTTAGAAAAAGGCAAGGAAGTACAATGATAGAGGCCACGAAACGCAACAAAAAGGGAGGGGGTTAAGGAAACAATTTATTTTTACAAACAGAAATTAACGTTTCAGACACAAGAAAAGTGTCAGGTCAAAGGTTAAAGGGTGACAATTTAGGAATTTTGCAGGATATAGAAGATTATGGAGAATTGAATTATTCTTGGGCGAAGGAAATTTTGAGTATTACTGGAAGTCTATGTTTTAATGGCTGAGATTAGGTTGTTTAATGCCCTCGATTGTCTTTTCACTCCCACTAATACAAAAATAAATGGTTGCCCAAGCAACCATCGTGACCATACCTTATCTTCTCTTCTGTTATATCTCCTTCTCAATTGTAAACCTAGTTCTCCACCCGGTTGATGAGTGCTCTTTTGGGTACCCAAGGAAGCCATTATGATGAGGCCCACTAAATCGATCCTTGCTATGATCAGCTTGAGTGCCCAAGGGTAGAAAAACCACATTGCTATCTCTGGAAATATTGAAGGAAGAAGGTACGAAGAACCAGGGAAGAAATGAAGAAGAAGTCACTACAAGAAAAATGTCATTTTGCGACGGACATTACCGACAGAAAACATTTGCATTTTGTCAGTAAGTAATATTAGCGATGGACATTCCCGATATATAAGGGCATCGTAGAAACGACCGTAACTAAGAATTACCGATTGAAGGCAATGTTCTGTTGGTAACTTTACCGACAAAGAGTCATTTTATCGTCGGTAAATTTACCGATGATTTACACTAGTCCGTCGGTAACTTTACTAACAGAATAACTACCATCGGTATATTTACCAATGGAACATTACCTTATGTCGGTAAACTTATTGACAGACTAGTGTAAACCGTCGGTGATATTATTCAAACATTACCAACGGTTTACATTTTTTCATCGGTAAGTTTACGGACGGAATTAATTATTCCGTATATGAATACCGACGGAATACAGTTGGTTGTTCCATTTATAATTACCGACAGTTTGTTGTTGGTTATTCCATCTGTGATTACAGACGGAATATGTTTTATTTTTCCCTCTGTGGTTACCGACAGAATATGGTTGGTTATTATATCTGTGATTACTGACGGATGTAATTCTATCATTAAGTTTACCGACGGAAGTGGTTTTTCCGTCTGTGATTACCAACGATCTTTTATCTTCCATCGGTAATGTTTTTAAGTCGAATATCCTTTCCCGATGATCGTTATCACCACTGTATGAAGATAGATTTGAGTCTCATCAACGTCTTCAGACTGTTGAGACCGCCGTTGAATGCTTTCTTGTATTTGATCCTATCAGAAGGCAGTGTTTATATTAGTAAGTGATAATTATTAAGCATTAATATTAAATCATAAATTTCACATACATTGAGTTCTCTACAATGGTTGTTGACGTCACACTGTCATGCTTCTTAGGACTTTTCCTGCATAAAAATAAAATGTTATAAGTGAATTAGAATTTATAAAAATTTTGGCAGAGTTTTCTCTAATTTTATGATATCTACCCGCTGTTGAACAAAGAAAAATACTAAAAAATATAGTCATATATGGCACCAGACATTTATCATTCTCAACAAGAAACACATATTGATATTCCAAAACTCACACATAAAATTCAATTGAAATACAACAAAGTAAAGAAATGAGAATATAAATGTAAACTGTAGATACTTACAAGTCTCTCTGCATGCTCTTGGTGAGTAATAGATCCTCCCGTATGTACGGGAAGACTCTCTCTCCTAGTCCTCCATGTCTGGTGGTCGAATTACGCTCTGAAATGGACATTGCCTCAAGTGATGTCCAATACTGTTGCCAACGACTCCATATTTGTTCAGAAATGTAAGCCGGTCGTACACCGGCCCTGTGTATCGCAGCAACAAAGTCACGATAATGTATACATGCTCGTTTCTCCCATAGTCTATAAATGATCACGTCAAATTAAGAATCCTAAAAAAAATTCGTTCTGAAACAAAAGAAAAACATTCGATTAATACTTATGATGTAATAATATTTACGTAAGTAATGTATAAAATTGTTAATTGAGAAAATAATAATTTTTTTGGACCTCAAACTTCTGATAGTAAAACTCATTTGTCGGCTGAGAGATATTCTTCTATACATAACCCTCAATATCAATTTTCTCTCGAATTTTGAGGTCATGTTTCTTGAGCATGGTCCAGATGGAATGAATCTAATATAAAAACAAATAATTTTATATCATTTTGAAAATTAAAACTTAATTATAAACATATAGTGTTTCATGTGTTTTCACTTACATATTATTGACGATTGTAACGTATGTTCTTCTATAAGGTCCCTCAGTTCTAGGCTAGTAGCTGCCTCCTTCATCATATTGTTTACCCTTGATATCTCTTTCGATATAAGGGTAGTAAATGATGTAGGGGTGGTGGATGGTGTAGCAACATTTACGGAAGGTTATGCCTCATCTGTAAGTGTAGTAGTTGGAAAGGGAGGACATGATTCAGTTCCAACTACTATACCATAAGATGCTTCACCTGTACAGTAAGTACCTCCGAATTGTGGTCTGAATCTTAGTCGCAACATATCATGTCTTCTCTTTAGTGGCATATTTCAACCTAAAATATTACAAATTGAATTCAAAAAGGACATAAGACATCTTTCAAGAATTTCAGTTAAAATTTATTGATTAGAGATTCTGCAAAGAAAGGACAGTAGGTAATTTTAGTTTAAATGTCATCGAACGTTGGTTTTGCTTTAAACTTCAGTCCTTCGAAGTTATGAGAAGTAATCCCAATGCACCAATGAATATATACTACAAACATCATATAATTTGGGAACGAAATTATAAGAGTTAAAATAGATGCCATGTTTAGTCAAGATGGAAATAGATAAAAAAAGAAGGTAAGCAATAAAATTTGGGAGGTTGTAGAAGTGTAATATGTCACAAGAGAATTAGGGATGATGTATATTGAAAATGAAATAATTGATTTGTTGAATATAATATTCAATTACAAACATAAATTAATTGCTACCATCACTTAATTGTAAATCAAAGTCATCTTCTTTTTCTGAAGAATTTGAATCAAACTCAGGCTCTTCTTCAGATCTTTGGCACTCCTCATCCTCTCTAGATAAAATTTCAAAATATGCATTACATGGATCATTCAAAGGTTCATTATCTCCATATAGGACATATGCATTTATTTCATAAGTATCTTCTTGAAACGCTTCACTTTCAATTCTCTGTTCTCCTTTTTCACATGATTCAAAAACAACTCTAGGTTCAACTTTACAAACAACTAACCAATCTGATTTATCTTGTCATAAACTGGAAAAAGGGACATAATACACCTGAATCGCTTGCATTGCTAATACGAAAGGTTCAAAATTTCGAAATCTTCTTCTCTTGTTGATTTCAACTAAATTGTATCGGCTATGCACTTTTGTACCAACATTTGCAGTTAGATCAAACCACTCACACTTAAATATCACACTTCGCTTTATTGGCAATGCAGGCTACTCAATTTCAAGTATCTCAATAATTTTACCATAGTAATCTATCACTTCTCGCAGTATGCAAACTCCACTATTTATTGTTGACATGCTATGACCATGATATTCTGTATGATATTTGTATCCATTAATGAAATACACCAGATATGATTTAATAGTTTGCAAAGGTCCCTTTGTAGGATCACATATGTACTTGTTTTTTGTTGGATTTCCTAAGGCCTACAGAAAAGAAAATACCATATTAAACAGTATACTGTGGTTTGAACACTTAAATCCTATAATTCAATCATTTTAATATTTGTAAGTGAAAATTTACATATTGCTCGAACCATCGAGAAAAGTGTCTTCCAACTTCTTTACTGATATCGTCCTTTGTTTTGTCGGGTATAAGCTCTCGTAACAATTTATCGTATATTCTAAAAACATTATTATGTATTTCAGTTATGAATAACACTAAAATTCAAAAACCAAATAATCAATTTCAACTTACTCCACGAAAGGTTGAATCTTTTGACAATTCAATAAAACATAACCATGAGCAGTCTCAATCTCTTCCTCTATTAACATTCTTCTCGTTGAACATCTATATGTTCGTCCAAGACATGTAAAAATGGATAAGTTATCATCAACATCACTAGTTCCTCCCCCATCGTCATTACGAGGAACTTTTTTTCCTCTTGTGTGAACATGCGGCTCAAAATAATGTGAACAAAATGTACTAGCTTCCTCCACTAAATAAGCATTATATATAGAACCTTCAACTCTAACCTTATTTTTCACATTTTTTTTCAAATGATGCAAATACCTATATGAGTGAATAGGGTTATACGAATTTAGTTATTAAAACATGATATGACTTCAATTACAATCATTTTTGTTGAATTACGTACCTCTCAAATGGATACATCCAACGATATTGAACTGAACCGGCTAGTTTACCTCGTGTGTTAAATGAATAGGTAGATGCTCCATACAGTCAAAAAAGCTTGAAGAAAATATCCCTTCTAACTTGCACAAAATTACTGGAATTTTCCTTTCTAGTTTTCCCATTTCAGTCAACTTAATTTCAGATGATGTTAAGCTTTTAAAAAAAATTAATTATGTTATTCCTTCCCAAACCTTATTTGGTAGCAACTCCCGAAATGCAATTAAAATTAGCTTTTGCATAAACACACGACAATCATGACTTTTCATCACAAATAATTTGTACTTCCTCATGTCCACACATCTTGCTAAGTTTGAAACATAACCATCGGGAAACTTTAGACTTTTCAACCATTCACACAATATTTCCTTCTGCTTTCTGTCCAAAGTGTAACATGCTTTTGGATATTTATTGATGCAAAGATCTTTATGTAACTCATTCTTTCTACAAAAAAGTTTTAAATCAGCTCGTGATTTTGCATTGTCTTTTTTTCTCCCTTCAATGTTCATAATGATATTGAACAAATTCTCAAAAATATTTTTTTCAATATGCATCACATCTAAATTATAACGTATCAAATTAGTTTTTCAATATGGCAAATTCCAAAAGATACTTCTTTTTCTCCAGCCAAAATTTCAACTAATGCTTGTATTAATTTCATCATCTTCAAATTTTGTAACTTTCAGCAAGACTAATTCCTCAATCTCCTGCAATATCTCTTCACTAGCTTTGTGAGGGGGAGGAGGTGTTTTTTTATCATCCTATTCTTAATGAACGTTTGTTTATTGCACCTAAATAGATGATTTGGAGGAAGAAATTTTCCATGGTTGTCAAAACATCATATTTTGACTCTGTTTGGAAGATAAAACGCATCAGAATCATTGCCACAATAAGGACAAGCCAATTTGCCTATTGTGCTCCATCCAGACAACATAGCATATTCTAAAAAATCACTAATTATCCACATTAAAGTTGCTCTTAACACAAAATTTTATTTTAGAGACACATCATATATCTCAACACCATATTGCCAAAGATGCTGCAATTCAGATATCAATGGTTATAAGAATACATCAATTTTATACTTTGGATTTGTAGGCCCTATTACAATCACTATCAAGAACATATATGTCTCTTTCATACACATCCATGGAGGCAAATTATAAGAACTAATTATGACTGGCCATGATGAATATTGCTGGCTGGATTGATCAAAAGTTTGGAATCCATCCGTAGACAATCCCAACCTAACATTTCGACTTTTAGCTGCAAACTCATAATAGGTGTCGTTGAAATGTTTCCGTGCCAATGCGTCCGATGGATGACTCATTATTCCATCTTCCTGTTGGTGTTCATTATGCCATCTCATGTGAGATGCAGTAACATCAGAAGCATATAGTCTTTGAAGTCTCGGAGTTAGCAGGAAATAATACATCTGCTTCTAGGGTATTAGCTTTCCTTTTATAGAACGCTTTTTAGGCTTAAACCTAGATTGACCACAAAATTTGCACTATTGTAATTCCACATCATCACCCCCAATACAACATACATCCTAATTTGCAATAATCAATATTTTCAACAGGCAAACCAAGACCTTGCATAAGTTTCTTCATATTGTAAAAACTATCAACCATTATATGATCAGGAGGCAATGATTTATTATACCATCTAAGAATTTTATCAAAACTACGGTCAGAAATAAGTCTTTTAGACTTTATGTTCAAGATACGAGCAATTGAAGAGAATTGAGTCATTGTCTCACAATTTGGTTATAGTTTTTGGTCAGCTGAGTGTAATAAGTCAAAATACTATTTGAATTATGGGCTGGGTTCTTCTTTAAGATTTTCTATATTTTCTTGAAAGTTATAATCGGTTGCATTTTAAACCATTTGCATGTAAGAATTTTCATTTGCATCCACACTACTTGTTCTAAATCGAACCCCCCTTCAAACTCATTTAAGCTTACTGACGATTGTACTTCATTACTCCTTGAGGTGCTACAAATCAACAGTTTCCTATATCGTGTCCACTCAAAATAATTTGAGACAAACCCTCTTCTCGACAAATGCCCATTCACTTCATCAATAGGAAGGAAACGAATGTGTTTGCATTTTTTACATGGACATCTGATCTTTGGC
>JAOQML010000009.1:13361312-13376311 GCA_027568935.1 Erythroxylum urbanii | reverse complement strand
AAATGGTTTTTGGAGTTAGATAGAGCAATAAAATGGTGTATGAGGTTAGTGTAGAAGATTATATATGAAAAGGTGATATGCTCTATTTTTTTTTTTCACTATGCATGTATATATATATGTATGTGTATACGTGATTAGATGAAAGCTTTAGAGATGATCAAGAAAATGATTTTTGAGTTAAAGAGTAGTTGTGAAATGATGGTCTGAGATGAGAATGAGTGTTTAAATGGAAGTTGAGAGGAAGAATAGTGATTGAAAATGAAAGTTGAAAATGCAGAAAAGTAACAGAGTAGGAGTAGGATGAATATAAATTTTTGGCTTTTGATGGTTTTTTTATTAAACCTGTATATTTTGGAGTGATATGAATTTATGGTGAATGAGTTTAATAAAATGGAGTAGAAAAACTAGAAATAATAATTTGAAGTGTTGGGTTTTAAAGAATGAAGTCTGGAAATTCTGGGAATGAATAGTAGGAGAGAGTTGAATTTTTTGATCTGAACTTCGGTGAATTTTCTGTACCAATCTAGGCAGATTTTGACAAAATGGTCTTCACAAAATTGTAGATCTTTCTTTTATCTTTCCATTGATATAAAATTTGTAAACTGTGGAGTTCTAGATCAAAAGTTATGGAGTTTTGAAGTTGTGATGTTGGTGAAGAAGAAGAAGGATTCGCCGGTCCACTAGAGTGTCGCGGTCGTGCATGTGCATGATCGCGACTTCACTGTTTATCCAAAGGAGGCTATTTTCTGAACATACTTTGATCTTTTTCTTATAACTTCTTCATCCGATGTCCAAATGACTTGATTCTTAAACCAAATAGATTCCTAACAGATTTTCCTACCTCTCCAAAAACATTTGTAACATTCTGAATTGTTTTGAAAAAGATTGATTGAACGAAAGTGAGAGAATCTGTTGGAATGGTATGAACTGGTGTTGTTTTACTGAACATACTTCGGTATTTTGATTATATCTGCATCTATAGGATTCCAAATGATACATTTTTTAATTTGGAGTAAAATAGAGATATAGGCCTACAGATTGTCTCAAGAAGTCGAATTTTTATTCTTTCTCTAAGATATTGAATTTCTGGATGGAAGTTGTACATAGTACATTGTTTTTGAATGTGAACAACCCGATAATGTTGGAGGTATATCTTCCAAATTACTGAACCAAATTGAGTGATTTTAGTGTCAATGGAAAGATAAGACATAGAAGAACACTTTTCTAGAAGAGAGTATGACCAAATTACATCAGTTTCGCTTTTCAATTGAATGTGAACAGTAAGCCCGAAAGTGTGACTTGGAAAAAAAATCTGAAGTGAGTCAATGAGAAAGGAATAGAGATTTTAATGGTTTTAGTGAGGTATAAACCTAAGTATAAATTATACTTAGATGAGTCTTGATATGAGATTGATTTTGTGATGAAATTGATGGATAAATACCCGGGATTATTATAAACATGCATTGTACGTAATTCATTTCATCCATGTGCATTATTGAACAATTATAATTGTGCATATTGTGATATATGTGTATATGTTGTTTGATATAGAGGAGCAACTGGAACGTCAACCTCCAGACGTTGCCGGAACTTCTAGGCATTAGCTTCGAGAGCAACTTGTGAGTAACCTAGACGGTCTCACTTAATTACTTGTTTGCTTAAATTTTGTTTTGAAATGATTGAATGAATGTGGCTTGATTGTTGATTCCGGACAATGAAGGTCCGATGACTGTGATATTAGATTGAGATATTGAAGTGCTACTTATATGTGAATGTGCAGAACTATGTGCTTCATAATATGATTGATTGTGATAGATGCATTCCATACATGAATGTACAATCAGATAATGACAGTTGTGACCAGAGTAGCCACCGATTAGAGCTTAAAGCTCAAAGTGTGAAAAAGAACCTCAAGCTCAGAAAGTGATTAAGAACCTAAGCCTCACTATGTAAAATGAGCCTTATATCCCCATCGGATAAGGGACAGTTATCAATGAGCCCGGTATCCAAAATAGATACAGGACAGTTTAGGCACTCGGTCACAACAACGTAATAATTGGAAGAGAGTCTCATGAGCACTCCATATGCATCTGTTTAAGTATGTTTTATTGATTGAAATGCAAAATTGTTTATGCTTAAGTGAAAATGTGATACGAAATCAATTATGCGAAAATGTGAATATGTGTTATGTAAAATGATGTGTTGCACGAATTGAGTGAACCATTGATGATGGTTACCTCATCTGAGTTCGTAAGACTCACCCAAAATTGCACGTTGACATTTCAGGACCGAGAGACGACGCGAGTCACTGAGAGACCCTACAAGAAGCTTCATTCTTATACTTTTAGCAAAGAAGAAATGGCTCAAAGGTCGGTCAGTGAGGATTGGAAAGATTAGATAGACTTTCTGTGAATTTCCTCTTCCATGTAGCAATTTTTGTGTTAGGTTATGCTGTTGTAAACGTATAAAATTTTGAAAGCTATAATGTATGTACATTCGGTATTTATGAAATGAAAAGAGGAAAAAGTTGGTTTTAAATTATTGTGATTTCCTTAGGATGCTTTCTAAGAGGATAATGATATGATGCCATGTGAAGTGAATGTAGTGATCAATAGTAGCTTGCCCTTATTGTAGGATATATATCGGAATGACCTCCGGGCGTCCCGGTATGTACCCTGCGGTAAGGAGGGCGCTACAGTAACCTAATAACCTACATCTCAACCCTTCAAATTGACTCAAACTCACATTTTTCTCGTAATGCAATTTTTCAACATCCCTTAGATGTCCTAGAATCCTTTGAGTCACTCTTAAAAACACTAAAACTATAACTCGAACTACCTGAAAGAAACATATCACCGAAGAAAAATTACGCAAACTAAAAGCATGACAATGGAGGACATGCTAATGGAAGCCCAAAGGTTATCTTTCCAAATAATTAATTGTGTGTCACACATCATTAGAGTCTGAAATGTTACTTTTTCTCACAATAAACTTTCCAACAATGACTTTTCTTTTATCCCATCAAGTGGTTAACCCTTGGCTTCACTTATACAAGATATGTTAAGTTCCTCCACAAGGTATATGAAATTCCTTTACAAAATCTTTGAAGTTCCTTTGCAAGGTCTGTTAAACTCTCGTTTGAGGCTTGAAAAGTTCCACTTACAAAGCCTATAATTGAATTTTGGGGAACCAGTAATACTAATGAAAATACCCACTCAATAGGAGTTCGTGGACCCATTCTTCCACACTGAAAAATCTATTTGTGACATTTTATGCCAATCTTGACGAAAGAATTTAATGTCTATCACTCTGAGTTCTCTATGACATTTTTGCATTCTTTAATAATAATTACGTATTTGATTGGACTTATGAAATATCCAAGCAAATCTTTCATTCTTGTTTAGTAATAGCAATGACATTCCTCGCTCATTATGTTATTAACATGCTTCTTTTGAATGCGTTTTCATTATCATAAGAACCCCTGATGCCCGCTCTGAAGTTTGAATACTTGGAAGAATGTTCATCAATTTATACATACTTCAAGCTAAGCAAGAACGAGAGGGTGAAAGATAAAGGATAATACATTTAAACTTCATACAATCAAAATATTCCTCCATCTTTCTCTCTAACTTCTTCAACTATAAACAAACTTTAGTATAAGAGTGATAATTTTGAAACCTAACTGAGGAAGACTCTAAAAATGTAGAAATCATATATATTTGACATCATCCTTACTCTTTTTTACTTCAAATCAAGTTTGGAATAGATTGTTTTGACTAAATAATTTTTAACAATTAATCTTTATTGAGATAATTCCTCCTTATGAAATTTATGAGATCTTTAAAAGGCTAATAAGTGCTTACCAAAAAAACTATAATCTAATGTTTTTAAGCTAAAGTCATCTTCTTCTTTTTTTGAAAAAGTAAAGTCATCTTCTATAATATGATTTACTATATACTTAGTATTATCTAGTAAATAAAATTAATAAATTACGATAAATTTATATTCATAAATTCTTAATAAAAAACATTAACTATTATATATTGAATATTATTATAATATTTAATATAAGTGAATTGGAGAAAAGCATTAGAGTAGAAGGATATCGTATGAATTTTCTTTATGCAACTTAAATCATATATGTATGTTTGGCTTTATGAAAAATTTTCTGCGAGGTGTACTTGATGATGATTGCTTGATAATCAAGGAAGGAAATAATGATAATAGGGCCAGTTGTTTCTTGAAATCAAGTGACAAAAATGAAGCACGGATTGTTGAATGAAGCATACAATTATAAGAGCATCATTACTAATATTAGACAAAAATAATAGCTTAATTAATGACAAGTTCGATCAAAAAATAGCACAAAAATCAATTCTATTTAGAGGTGTCAAAAAGGGCCCGGTTCATGCTGACCCGATTTTAGTCCAAGTTGACCAGGCCACAGGCCTACCATGGTTGGCCCGGTTAAGTCATAAACTAAGGTCAGGCTGGCCTGGCTCGGTCGTAGCCTGACCTTTACTACTAAAACGACGTCGTTTTGGAAATTTTTTTCAAAAACAACTACCTGGCTCATGGTTGGGTGGCTCATTGACATCTTTAATTCTATATGAGCTACGGGTTTAATCATTTCCTTTTTTGCCAAAAGTGTACGTTTAAACAAAATACAACTTGAACCTTAACATTTTGAAGCATTTAAATTGAATCCTAACGTTTTCAAAATGTTTAAAACATACCCTAAATAGATTTAAAAAATTGACTAATATGGTATTTTTTATATTTTTAAATAGAAAGTAAGCGTCGCTATCATATGATTAATTTTTTTTAATTAATCAAGTGAGTTTCATAATCACATAGTAACGAGGCCATTGTTTATACATTTCATATAGTAAATTTTACTTGTCACGTGACAATAAGATTTATATTTATATATTTTAGATAGTGAGACTCAATTGTTACGTGACAATAAGGTTCGTTAGGGTTCGTTTTCTATTTAAAAATAAAATAATATTACATCAACATTAACATGATATTTAACTATCAAAGATTAACCCCTTAAATTGTCTCACTACTTAGAGTCAATTTGAATGTTTCAAAGGCGTTGAAGTTTAATTTAAATGCTTCAAAATATTAAACTCTATTCTATATCATATTGTGAACGCGTTAAGATTCAAAATACATTTTTAGTTCAATAATAGATATATGCGTATTTCAGTAGAAAATAAAATATTATTTGATAGCCAAAATTCTAAGCGTTCTACTCATCGATTGCTTGATAATTAAAGAAATGAATAGAGGAACGAACTTGGGACGTGTCGAGTAAAACAAATTATAGTCTAATAACTACACAAATACAAACGTAGTCAGGGTACTGATTAATGGGAATATGCTAACTCAGAAGCCTAATTACTGAAAGTCCAATAATTCTAATTGTTCCGAGGCCACAGAGCTCTGGAGGCCTAAGCTTCTATTTTCTGTTCCCTTTTTGGGCTACAATAGAGAGAAGCCTTGAAACACCTTCAGTCCACATATCATGTTCCTTCTGATTCTTGCACTCGAATTCAACGATCCCTCTTGCCGTCGTTTTCAGCCCAAAGTATCGATGCTCGTCGCCGCCCTCAAATAGGTATCTGCCCGGCCATGCTGGCATATCTTTGCACACCTCTAACACCACATCTGCATCAACAATGAAAGAAAATTTAAACTTCAATTTACAACTGAACCCTTTTTGTATATGTTATTGTTTGATATATGCAAGAGAATGTACAGTTGGTGCTCATCAGGGAATTGAAAAACAATTGCAAGTGTAGAAGGTGAAGAGCTTTTACTCTTTTTCTTCTTGGTGATTGTCCCTGCGACATGTCTACTCTTCATTTTTAGCATCACCTATAAGAAAGATTGCATTGTTCCTGTTTGAGTCACATAAAGAATGTAAAGGGTATGAAGGTTTGCCGAATACTGTGATCAAAAACACCCACCTGTCCTGTCCTGTGCAAATAAACAGAAACCATTTTCCAATGTAGATCGCCTGGAAACCAAATTGGCATCAGTTAACTATAGTCCAATATTACTTGGTAATTAAAGAAAGTGCTGAGACAAAATGACATTACCTTTGCGAGTGCGTTTGAGAAGTTCACTGCCCTTGGCAAGAAACTCCAGGCTACAAGCACCCAGAAACCCTTCTCCGTAAACAAGATCACCACTGTAGCTCCGATTGTGAAGCCCATTATTCATTGCACCACATATTCCGAGGCTTTTCTCTGCAGGAATCACTGCAGCTACGTTCACCACATCTTTCAATGCTCTTGCCTTCAATGTTGCCGCCCCACGAAGAGCTGCAAGTGATCAAAATATTTCCTCAAATCCCATGATTGGAAACACTAGACACTATCCTCTCTATTTTTCCGCCTCTCTTTTCATGGATCAAAGAATGCGCTTAAGAATTTCAATTGCAAAACACGATCAGCCACATTGTAGCAGTTTTGGGGATTGATACAACCCATCATAGCCATGTTCATGATTGTATCAGTTGCAATAGTACAGCAAGTTGTATAGAAGAAGTGAGGACACTACCTGTGGCTGCAGCTGCGGTGAGAGTGCTAATATCGTCATGAGAACGAACATTGACAGCAGAGCTGACTACAGAAGCAAGATGGTCGCGCTCAGCCCCCATAGCCTCTGCAGCCTCCACGCACTGTGCAGCCACCAATGTAGCTGCAGACGCCATGGCCATGTCTGTCTTGGCCAATTGCTCGTTTCCGGCCGACGCTGAGGAAGAGGCTGTTGCAGCGGCAATGGCAGCAACTGCCGCAGCCACCGCGGCAACTGAAATGGCGGCATGAAGCTGAGCATTGTGAGCTCTGCTCTCTTCTTTTTTCTTCTCTTTTCTGTCCTTTAACCACCTTCCAACTGTCTTTGCTCCTCCGGCTGGTGTGCCGCTGCCGGCACCGGCACTGGCTCTGCCGCCAGTGAACAGCGGGTAGATGGTTTTGTGTGCGCGCAAGTACTGATTGATTAATGCAATATTGTTAGAAAAGATCTGTTCTTTGGAAAAGCTTGAAAACTAAAATTTGCAGAAAACGTAGATGGTTCCTTATTATAATGAAACTAACTGGGGAAAACAAAACAGTTAAGAGACAAAAATCAAATTGTTTTACATGAACGTTAAGAGCTAAAACATCGTCAAACAGAACAGTAGAACAGAACTGTTTCTAAGCAACGAAAACCCAGATAAGAATCTGTTGCTTACGTTTTGCATGGCAAATGAGGAACTCTTATGTACAGTTTTATTAATGGTATGAATGAGGGTAATTAAATGATCATAGGCTAGAATTGAAATGACTTGGGCAGGAAACAGGAGTCAGTCCCAGTTTTGCTTCAGATGAGATAACACGCAAGATCATTACATGTGAAACATGTCTATTTCAAGCTCAATTTTCTCCGCTTATCTGCACTTCTTGACAACCAGTCTTTTCATTTTTCACCATCCTTTTCACCGCATTAAGATATGTGCCATAAAGTATGTAGAGATCAGTTGTCTATCTGATTCTTACACTCTACCTGATGATAGGATTTTACTGATGTTACATGATTCATCCTTCATCACGTTCCTTAACCTTTCACAGCCGCATGATCAAATTTTGGTTTTCTATTTGATTTAGACTGTTTGGTTTCTTTGAGTGGGAATTTTCTTTTGGCGGGTAGAAGATGCTTCTTCTTTTGAGAATCCCAAAAAAGGAAAATTTGAAAAAGTAGAGAAATAAGTTGTGGCCCTGTGGGACTAGGCTAGCATAAAAGCTAACGATCATTTTGAACAGCAGACTCATGACTGCTTCCGTAGAGTAATAGCTCAGCTCGGATTGCAGCCTTTCTTTTTCATCCCTTTTGGATTCTTTGTGGCTTTGATGAAAGAAAGAAAAGAAGGCCATCAACCTTGGTCAACAAGACACCTATAAAGATCCTAACGGGGATGAAAAGGTTTTATTGGAAGAAGACAGAAGCATCCCTCTGTATTTTCTGTGATACTGAATACTGAATACTTCTAATAAAGTAACCGAAGAATAAACTAAGCAACATATGCCTTCTGCGGAGGAAAAGCTTTTTGCTGTGGCTCTAATTGTCTTAGTGCCCTATAAAGTAAAAGGAAACCACACCTGTTATTGTTACAGAAAGAAAGTATAGCCAAACCTTAACAATGTCATCCAAATCTTCAGAAGGTGAAATAGGTGGACTGTCCGATTCTGCCAAGTTCAAAGGTCCGCTGCTGTGTGAAAGCCTCCCTGATGTCAATGGTGACACCTCCTGCAAAAGATTATGAAATCCCATTACCACAATATGACTCAGTTATAAGCAAATACAATGGAACGTATGTCTTACTGATTGTGACATGATACGTTCGAGGACAAGCTGAGACGTAGCAGATGAAGCAAAAGATAACTGATGGGAAGGCATGGCATTATTAGCAACATCCTCGGTCTTCTCGCGGGAGATGACATCTTCAGGTATAGAAGTAGGCTTGTGATTAGAGTTAGCATTAGCAATGTAAGAGAGAGCTTTGGAGACCTCAAGGCCTGGCACACTCCATGACCTTGAAAGGAACTCCATTGGCAGTCTTGGGCTCTCAGGCAACTGAATGGTGCAAAGAGGGCTGAGTTCCGGCCGTCGGGTGTTGATCAGAGGGGTATCTTCCATCTACAGGTTGGTCTGAGCTCAATCAACAAAGAAGAGTACGTAGTGGTTTTGAAAATAGGAGCAAAAGTGTTGTAGAATGTTGGCTTTATAGTAGAGGACCTAAAGGAGCTGTAATGGCCAATGTGGTGAATAAAGAGGGTCAAGGATCTTGTTAGTAAGCATGTGGTCACGTTCCTTTTGTAGTGCCACGTGGCTTTATCACTGGAACCCACATTTTCGACGTATCTGCTTCCTGTGATTAATGTCCGAGTTGAAAGAAAATAAATTTAAAATTGAAAAAATGGAGGCATAAGAAGTTTAAGAACTAGTTAAGACGTAGCTTTAGATACAAAGATGGGGACACGACCTTGCCCTTGCAGGTCTGAAAATAGGCAGCGGTATGACATAACAGGACGAGGCACTTGTGAGGTGACCACAGTGATTGTGTTCCTCAAACCATCTTAAAGGTCTTGGCAACATCTTGAGCCGACAAGTTTGGAGATGCAAACAAAATTTGAGCTGAACTAGTTATGTTTGCCTCCACAGTTTTGGACACAAAGCTTGCGACTGAGAACAAAGCAATATGCTAAAATGCAAATACGCGTGCCCATATTGCGTCATCTTCTTCCTCTTTTGATCTCGTCTCACCCCTTTTGCTTCTTACCAAAAGTAAAGCATCCAACATTCTATCTTTTGCTTTTCTTACACACTGTTCCGATCACAAGTAGTCATCAAACTCTGGAGTCTGGCCTGTCATCTTTGTCTTTTGCTCAGTCAACACTAAACTAACTCTAGGGCTAAGACCATTGTTCATCATGGGCCTAAACCGCTACTACTGCAGTCACCAAGTGAACAAGCAAATGAATCCCTGAAAACACAATCCTCACGAGCCTGTAATTCACATTACAACTCCATTGACCCTCATGGCTTAGGTTAAAGAGGAACGATGTCATTCGTAAACGGCATTAGCCTGGATGAAACAGAGCCTTGAGACCCCTATTTAGTATGTTCGGATAGAAAGTCTACATCGGGAACTCGTGATCTTTACCGACGTTGTATAACGTGACACTATAAGCTGTACTGGGTTAAAACTTAAAAGAGAGCGATCAAAAAAAGTAATCAGTTCCACGTAGCAAATCGTAGTCTGTGATAGCAAGTAGCAGTTTAAGATCAGAATTAGAGAAACCCCACATAATGGACTATAAGTTTGCAATTGTGTTATTTATATCCCAGCGCTGGTTTTTTCCGCTCCATTCGATCTTTGTACGTGGAGATGACCAAACAACTCTGATAACTAATCAGACTACGGGTAAATGAAAGCATTGGCCTTTAACAAGAAAACGAGATCTTTCATTCTCTTCCATACAACTTTCCAGTTCAATTGCATCGTCTCATCCCAATTTCGCATCAATTCGTCTATATTACCAGTCCCAGTCACCTTCTAGTGTTAATATTCACCTTATAACCTTGTAGGGGGATGAAAAGTACATGTACAGAGTGTTTGGAAGTGTTCCAACTAGGCCAAATGTACACAGTTAGAAAGTCTCTTTGAAGCTCTTAGCTAACCAAATGGCAGTTTCCCTCGGGGAAACCTTCTCAGGACCAAATGGCTTTAGCAACACCCCAAGCTCATCAAACCGTTTATCTTGCAAGAGCCGTGCACTAAACTCAAGCAAACCTTCTAATGCCTCTGCTCGTTGTTGGTATGACGAGGTGTCAAACCGCCGATGTTGGGATTCAGAAGACGATCGGCTTGATGAGCCACTTGTAGGGTTATGCTCTGAGAATTCACTTCTTTTCTGTGAAACTAGCTGGTTGGTATTTGTGAATTGGGGTTCGGCAACAACTTTGTCCACAACCTGGACCATGCACTTGTCCTTTGTGATTGACAAGTCATTGCTGTCTCTGGAGGAAGAAGAGCATTGTGCTGAAGTTGATGATGTTGCGTGGGCAGGAATGAGCAGGTCTTCGGAAGAGGCCAAAGGAAATTGAGCAATCTTATCTATTCGTGGAGCATTAACAGAAATATCAGGAGATTCCAACCCACGAATCAAACCAACATTGGCTCTATATGGAGTTTCTGTGGTTGCAGCTCTAACAATGAAAGGCAGTGACACTCTACGATCTGGATGGGAAGATTTAGTCACCGGTGTACAAAATGCAGGAAGCTGCAAAGAGAACACACAATTAATTGAACAAATACAGGTTCTCAACTTAATCAAGCATATTGAACATCAAAATAACTGATTTTGGCCTTTAAAACTACAGAACCGCATCAAGGGTGGTCAAACACAAAAGTGGAACTTCCTAGATATAAAAACCTAATTGACAATGCTAGGTGATCACTTGAGCACAATTTTCAAAATCGCCTCAGTAAAACTAGGCCTTATGCCCACCCCCAAGAAAGCACTTGTTTATGAATACTGTCAATTTAGTTTTTATAGTAAACAATTCAATAAACAGGATACAATAAATGATAGAAGATTAAGGCATTTTCAAAGCACCATGCAGCAAGCAAGCTTAAGTAGGCAGTTGAACTCATTCCTCCAGATGATCAAACCTTAGAACCACCTAAAGAAATATTATAGTCAAAACAAATGCACAATTTTAGTCACACTTACTGAGTCACGCTTTGAACTGTTACTTCTTGACATTGTCTGTCCCCTTGGAGTAGCAGAAACTTTAGTTGATATTAATCTTGGGGATTTTGCAGTCACTGAAAACTTTTGGGTAGCTGCCACCTTAGTAGTGTCTCTGAGGACAATGCCAACAGATAATTCTTCAAACTTTGAATTTACAAAGTCTAGGGGTTCCTGTTCTATTCCAGAGGAATTGATGGCATGTTGTTCAATTTCAGATGTAATACGATTCTGGGTTCTATCATTGCTGAATGATCGCCTTCTCTCTGTGTCATTTAGAAAGGAAATAGCTTCTGACTGCAAGAATCTTATTTTCTTTGTGAAGTTCGATTCGGACCGTTGGACAGGGAAAGTATGTCTCCTGGGGCTGCTCAATTTCAGATGTATCTTAAGAACATAGGGTTGAAGATGTGGGTGACTGAGCAACTCTGAAGCCTGGCACAGAAAATTAATTTTAACGGAAAGAATAGATGGTCTATCCAATGCTAACGCACCTAAAGACATTCCCTAAGCTGTTAATTACCGTGCCTAAAGTGCACCTAACCAAAGACACAGTTAGGCAGTCTTTTAGCCAGGACCAAATATAATAATCTACACTGATCTTTGCATGCCCAAGCCAATAATATGATAGGACCCAGAAATTAGGTAAGGAAATATGTATTCTGGTATTGAATTCTTTAGAAAGAATACAGCTCTTCGAGGTCCAGCACCTCCAGCCTCAGGCTCATACACTATAATATTCACGATGGCCTCTCTCTTCCTCCTATATTTTTATTTATACTCAGAATCTGTAGCTACTAACAGATTCGGTTAGAATGCTGACAACCTGATGATTGGTTGTCAGCATTACCAACTAACTAACTGATTATATATACTAAAATTAGTAGCCAATACTACCCTTCAGCTCATTTACTCCCCTGCCTTCTGTTTATTTCTCCTAACATAAAATTGAGTCACCTTTGGTCTATCATAATAATGGTCAAGCACAGGTTTCTCATAATGAAAGTGATTAAGTGAAGTAAAATCCAGATGAAGTAAATTTCTTTGAAGATTTTTGGCATCATAGGATAAAAGAAAACTTAGTGCTTTAGGTTTGAAGTATAAAAGCTAAGGTAATTATTACAAAACTAGAAGCAAAAGCATAAGTTACATTATTTAGTTAGCAAAGTTTGAAACACTTAAATTTGCCCCTAAAAACAGTGTGGATGAAATAAGAAGATAAGCATAGAAACATCTTTCTCATATTAGCCAAATGTAATGTATATGGTTCTTAATACTATACAGTAATAAGAAGTGAGAAGAGTAGGATTGAAAAGAACAACATACACTGGGTCTCAGTTCTGGATTTTTTCGCAGCATACTCTTGATAAGACCGCGGCTGAAAAGTTATCAAGCAATCAGGTAAGAAGATCTTGTAACCTGGCAAGACTTTTTACTGGTCCGCAAGTGAAACTCATAAGACAAGCATTAACTACACATAAATTCAATATACTCAAGGAAAGAATATGCTCACAATGCACCAGAATACGCAGTTGGAAGAGGTGCCACTATAGACTTGTTTATTTTGTTGATCAGTGCTTGCATATCCTGCCCAAAAAGTGTTCAGGAATTTAACTCATTATATATAATGTTTAGACTATCTAACCATGCAAATATCGTGCCATGGGTTTATTAATTGGTTAAAGGAGAATTCACTATCACATCAATGGGATAATAGGTTACTTACAAAAGCTTTAAATGCTGGTTTATGAGCTGCCATTTCATATATGCAACATCCTGTAAAACACATTATTCAAGTTAAAACATAAGGGATAGAACTGATATCTCTAATGAGCAATTCACAACAATTACTAAGCTCGAAGAATGGCATAGTGTACCTAAAGACCAAATATCTGATTTAGAACCATAAGGTATATCAGCGAGAAGTTCAGGGCACATGTAACTTGGAGTTCCCACAACCTGGCCCAGAAGCATGAATTTCAGGTCAATCATATTAAGAAGTTAATATAGGTTATAAAGCAATATGCAATAACCAATATACTTACAGAAGAAGTGAGGTCATCAGAACTCAATTTTTTAGCCAGCCCAAAATCCCCTGCAACCAGTATGCATCTTTTAAGCAACTTATGATGGTTAAAAAATAATAAACGCAGAGAAAATACCACCGATGTTAATAAGTTAAGATAGTAACTAATCTTTAAGAATACAGAGACTATACCTAGACGTATGTCTTGATCTTTCATCAAAAATATATTTGAACACTGCATAAATGTTGGAAGATTATCAATAGTGAACCACTAAACCCATGTCAGACGTTGATATTAGTTGTGTAAGGGAACATACTTTGACATCACG
This sequence comes from Erythroxylum urbanii, assembly GCA_027568935.1. NCBI lineage: Eukaryota > Viridiplantae > Streptophyta > Magnoliopsida > Malpighiales > Erythroxylaceae > Erythroxylum > Erythroxylum urbanii. Next base: position 13,362,647 of record JAOQML010000009.1, on the reverse strand, counting down.
ATGAAGTATGTGGTTGGCATGCAAGTACTCAAGTGCCATTAGGAGTTGAGTCAGCCAGCAGTAGAGTTTCTTCCCGATGTAGTCAAGTGTAAAACACAATTAAGTCCAAGTATCAGAACTTCTTTCCTTAAGTGCAAATTATAGAGCAGTAATACAATGAAAAATTAGATACCTCCCCTGAAAAATGAACACCATTTGCCTTTTTTATAACTTCTACCCTGTATGACAACAAATTATTTCCCAACAGACAAGTCATGCATTTCGCAAAACTAGATTTATAAAACATCAAAACCTACATATCTTCGCCTTCACAATATCCTGTGATGATGCAAATATGGCAACCGTGGAAGTCAAGACACAAAATAGTAATAGCATAAGCATAAGTAATGCCAAAACCCCAAGAGAAAGAGAATGGGAACTCAATAAATGCACAAACACCCTAACCAGTTATGTAGAGAATTATGAGCAATCCATGATGACGGGGTAATGAATTTATCGAACAACAAACTCTACAACTATAGGCAAACCCACAAAAGATCAGCAAGTAAAACACGACGAAAATTATTAATCTAGTAACAGAGGACTGATTTGGTGGAAAGATTGATTCCATTTTCTTGTATGTTTTCCGTAATGTACAATGTCTAATTATACTGTTTAGAACCAAGCTATATAAGGAAAGTTTTAATTACATTGATTCTATTCTTATCACTATACTGATATTGCTCCTGATTTCTTGCAGATGGATGATTCTTCTCCTTTGATCCAGCATAGTCAACACTCCCCCTCAAGTTATGTAGTGGGATCACCAATACCCAACTTGGCTAACACTGAACCAAATATTCTCCCGGTAACTGCCTTGGTCAAAATATCAGCTAGTTGGTCCTCTGATCGAACAAATGGTAATTCCACTATGCCTTCTTCAAGTTTCTCTTTAATAAAATGCCGATCCACTTCCACGTGCTTGGTTCTGTCATGTTGTACCGGGTTCTCAGAGATACTTATTGCGGCTTTGTTGTCGCACTTCAGTATACAAGGAAGTCTTGGTGCAAAACCAATTTCAGTCATCAATTTCTTTACCCACAAGATTTCGGCCAGACCTTTTGCTATTCCTCGGAATTCAGCTTCTGCACTAGAAAGGGCTACAACTTTTTTCTTCTTACTTCTCCAAGTCACTAGATTGCCTCCGACTAGAGTAAAATACCCTGAAGTGGATCTCCGATCATTTAGGTTACCGGCCCAGTCTGCATCCATATAAACTTCGATATCTAAGTGCTCATTCCTTTCAAACATAATTCCCCTTCCGGGAGTTCCCTTTAGATATCGAACAATCCTCAA
>JAOQML010000009.1:13320480-13352594 GCA_027568935.1 Erythroxylum urbanii | reverse complement strand
TTTAATTAAAATATAATTATGCATTAATTTAAATATTATAATTAATTAATTATAATATAATTAATTAAATTATTATTGTTGCTTAATAGGTTTGAGAGATGTGTTTTGTTTTAGGTTTTAAGGTGAGGGTATTTTTGACATTTCACCAATGTCTTTGGTTTTTGTCTCCGTCCTCTCATTTCTGTGTTACAGTCATGGAAATTACAAGAATTTATTGTCTCTATCTCTGGAGTCAGGATAAAATTGGGTGGAAACAGCAACTAAACAGATTGAGGGTTGTCCTTGTCATCTATCTTCACCCTTAAAGACACTAACCAAACATTACGTTAAGACTTCACAAATAAACCCAAACAAGCTCCCATTTACAAATCTAATGGTCCAATTAAATAGTCCTCTTTAGATTCATATAGAAAAAAAAAAACCCTACAATAGATTTGGCGCTTGTGATGATGATGGAGCTAGTAGCAAAACTAGCGATGGAGCTAGCATGAGCTAGCGTGGCGAGAGTGACAACCTGGTATGGTTATGACGGCGACGAGTTATAAGAATTGAGAGGATGACACTGAGCCAAAGATGACAATGTTATGAGTCCTATGAGTTGTGACTTGTATTGTGAGAGTGAGACAATGAGACTAAGAAACAAAGAGGGAAAGAGAGGGAGGCTTAGAATTAGGAAAAATTAAGTTTTTTAAGTTTTAGCTTAAAACTTTTTTCTAGTACCAAATGGTATTCAAAATACCGATGTAATACCAATTGAAATTTGGTACTGAATTGTATTCAAAATACCGATGTAATGCCAATTAAAATTGTAAGCTTAAAACAAATAGTATTGCATTGGTTTTGAATATCATTCGGTACCTGCTAAAAAAGGCAATATCTACTGGTATCATGATCTAATACATTATTATAGATTATAATCCTTTTTTTGTCAATATAATATGGTAATCGATATTTTGTTAATTAGCATGATCTTATACTAACATTTTGAAAATTTATTTAAAGTAATTTTAGATTTATCATATGAGTCTAAATATTAATAAGATTATTGAAAATGATATTTAAAATTAACTAGAATACTATTTTTATTATAATAAAATATTAAATATGATGACTTCAATTTTTCCATTTAAATCAAAAAATAACATGACACCTAGCACAATCTCAAGCTTTAAATATTTATATTAATTTTTAATGATAATAATAATAAGAAGAAGAATATTTAAGATTATAGATTATAAAATTTTGAAGTTGTAGAATTAACTTGCAAAAGCATTAACCATGTAGTACTTAACTTTTTGTTATAGGCTAACATATGATCAACTGCATTGGATTTCATAATTTCATTCAAGTTCTCAGCTTTAACATGGCTCACTAGTTCAATCAGTAAGGAATAAAATACTCAATGGGTTTTGAAATTAGTTCCTCTCGGGGCTTAGGTTCCTGGCCTTTGCAGCACACGAGCATTAACAGCTAACCCATCTTTCCAAGAATCTCATTTTGTTATGGACCCTGTTGGTTAGGCTCTCTGCCCATTCTTTCTTGGGGTACTTTTCTGGGTTCGATGCCCGTCTGGTAATGGGCTCGTATTGATCGGCCTTATTCCTCCATTTTTCAACTCCGGATTTCGTATTGGACTTTTGCGTTCATTTTAAGGTTGTAAATTACTTGAACAGAAGAAACACTGGACTACCAGAAGAACTGACAATACCCTAGGCAGACTTAATAGGAAGTATAACAGGCAATTAGGCAGACTACCATATCAACCACGACTGAAATTAATTCAGTGATGGCCTAACATCATGAATCCTCCTAACTAATTGGGCAAATCACCTTTCCATTGCATAGGAGTACGATGCACAGGAAATAAAAAACAAGACAATCCGTTAATATGAACCTCTTCATCGATATACTCTCGTCTTATTTTAATTAATTTTTAGCTTTTCCTGTCAAGACGGGTGACGACTGAACTCAAAAGGTTGGTACATGTTAATATGGTTTGATAATGAATCCGTGGAGCAGCTAATGCCAAACAATTGAATTGGGAGTTGGGACCATAAGTACCCGCCCACTTTGGAGCCAAGAAGAGTGAAAGTCATAGCTTTGTGCGTAGGGTCAGCCTGATTCAAGCGGTGATAGTCTGGTAGGCAACCCTGTTAAAGTGGGAATGGGTTACGATTACAGAATCGATGCCTCTATAGAAGATCCAAAAGCATATGTTTATGTTTGGACCACTGCCCATCGGATCAGACTCATGCCATCATCACCTGTCTCAGTGCGTCTATAGACGATCCACAACAACTCCAAGACATTGGTGGGTCAACCGAAATGGGTAACTGCAAAGAAAATCAACGAAGCAGATTTCCATACATACTAAAGACGACAGATCAAGCATCTTCATAGCAACCAAGAAACAGGAGAGAAGTGGTGGATAGTAGCTTCACAGGTTGGAGAAAGGGCATGCTTTCAGGAATCAGGATCATGGGTAATGCTTGTTTTTGTCGTGTTCTGCTTTTTGGAAAGCTTGTGTGAATGTGGTAACCTTTATTCTTGCTGATCCTTCTCTTTCTTTCACTCTTTATTTATTTTGCTCATCTGATCCTCTCGTCTCTCTTTTCCTTGAGATAATGGAGGAGATGGAAAGGTATTTTGATAAGTAAGTCCAAGGACAACTTTTCTATTATTGGACGACTAACACTTATATTTGTGACATTTATCTCTCCTCGAATGCTTAATTATGATCACGAGTTGTCCCTTATAATAAACTAAAATTACTGCCCTAGGAATTTACAAAAACATTTTTACGTTCACACTACTTAATTCAATAGTATATATAAATGTCACAAATATAACTGCTAGTCGTATGATATATATACACGATGGCTAGCAGTTATATTTGTGACATTTATATATATATATAATTTTGGGATTTAACTGCGAACTTAAAAAGTTACGTACAAATACTTTACTCCCAATATATAGGAGGTGGAAACTATCAAGTTGGAGTACGGTAGAGGCAGAGAGAATTTTCGATAGAGTGGTGAAATGTGTAGATATTGGAAAGAACACCAACGGCGAAAGCACTCTATTAGGCTGATACTGACACTAAAAGACAAAAGCTAAGGGAGCGAATGAGATTAGATACCCCTATAATCTTAGCCGTAAACGATGAATACTGAGCGCTGTGTATATCGACTCGTGTAGTGCTATAGCTAACGTGTTAAGTATTCCGTCTGAAGAGTACGTTCGTAATAATGAAATTTAAAGGAATTAATAGAGGCCCGCACAAGCGGTGGAGCATATGGTTTAATTATGAAGAAACTAATAAGTTTAAATAAGAAGCAATATAAAATAAACCAAATTTAATACCTGAATATTCAGTTTGATAACCTACTACTAATTCTTCTTCTGCTTATGGTAAATCAAAGGATAATCTCTCACATTCTACTAGAGAAGAAATTAAAAAAAATAATAAACTCTATAAGTTGACGCTACAAATTCCACCCCCAAAAATTATATTTTAATTGTGTCTCAACCATATCAACTGCGCTTGACCTATTAGATAATCATAGTTGGTATATATGCAAATCATATTTAACGTATGATTACAAGTTATATTGTGAATTATCACTATCACAATAATTTTGAATAATAACATTATTATTGTTAATGAGAACATTTACAAAATTACGATAAATCACATTATTGTACTTATAATTATAATTGCAATCAATAATTCAAAAATTTGCATATTCATACAAGGTTTTCATAGTACTTGATGGGGCACTATGTTATGTCACTTTCCCAGTTTTATCATTTATGACCCTAACGAAGTATTGTTTTTGTCCATTTATTGTCCTTGAAATAAAAGTTGGTCAAAATGAGGCTTTCAACCACAAACGATTTACTTATATTAATATATATCACTATCATAATTAAATTGATTCTCACCATCACCTCTAATTACTATTAATGTCTATGGTGTTTTATTTGATATTATGACCTCGATACAGGATATTAGTTCGGCACTTCGGCTACAAGACGATGGATGTGTCTTTTCCAGTCAATCAAAATCAATATATTTATGGTAAAAATCGAATCTGTCTTTAACATGATCAGCAAAATCACTTTATTACCAGACCAAACTCATTATTACGTTGGGTTTGGTCTTTGTAGGTATAGAGAGATAATAAGACATAAAAATTTTATGTCCAGTAATATTTGGTTGTTAACACTACTTATTTTTGTTCTATTTTTTGTTCATAAAAGTATAAATTTTTTGTTCCTTCCAAAGCTGTGGCACAATTTTCTTATATCTGTCACAGAAACAAAACATGCGGACTGTTAGACAAAAATACTCCTATATTATTACTAATATTCCACACATGCCCAAGTGTATAAATAGTAAAAAAAGACATTCTTAATAAAATATAAGGCTTGAATGTATCTTTAACCTATTATGTAATTAATTCCATAAATGCTTAGATGTTTTATTAAATTATTATGTACTAGAATTTCTATCTCGTAAGATTTTTTTATTCAATAACTCATTTCATTAAATTTTTAGGTTTCTTATTTCATTAAATATTTAGATTATTCATTTTATTTCATCGTAATTAAAAAATATAAATACAATTAAAAAATATTGATACAATTATAAAAAATATTTACGTAATTTATTTTATTGTTAACTTGTACGAATTTTTTGCTATTCAATAGCTCAATACTCTCATTTTTAGGTTCCTCATTTTTTTAATTCTTTATTTATAGATACAATTAAAAAATACTAATACAAATCATTCGTTTTAACATAAATGAATTACATATTTCCAATTATATTATACTACAGGGGTACTTTGGTCATTGACATTGTTTTGTATGTTCTGTCAACTGCAACCAAACATATTTCTGTCCTCGAGATACATAATTTTATCTGTTTTGTCCGTTACAACTAAACACTTTACTATCTCCAATTTTTATTTTGTTCTATTTCTAAATTTTTGTTTCGTTCCGTCTTAGTATATAGATCACGTGACCATACGGAGCGTTATAATAACTACTTGCTTATCAGTTACGTGCGGAGAATCGAGAGCGATTATAGGATGCTGCCTCCTTGCGTTTTGCAGGTTTGTATTCTCGGTAATATAAACCTCGTGGAATTGAAATGCCCTTGAAGGGAAAGAGGCGGTTATTTGTGCCCTAACTTGGCCTGTATTCGTTATGTTAGGTCAGTCAACTTTAAGGAAGACGTATATTAATTTGCACTCACATGGTATTAGATTCTTAACAAACGGTACGAGGATGATTATGATTTGTACGCCCTCCTTTCTCAAAAGACCATGCGCTCTTTCTCAACTTCTTCAAGTTGTCCAGTAGTAATCATCCTGCATTTGGATTCGCATAGTCTTTCATAATGCACTCTCACCACCCAGTCTTTTGCATCTAAAACACTAAAACCCTTCATTTACTTGTCGCTATGCTATTTGGATCTTTTCCTTGGCTATATTTCTCCTAAATTTCATTCAATTCTGATCCTTTTTTATTCTGTTCCATGAACCTGACAAGAAATATTAGTCTTTCTCGTAAATGAATGCAATGCCATTGTTTATAGTTGTAAGTTGTGATGCAAATAACAGTATACCCACATTCTAAAGGGTCCATGTAGCACATCTTCGGCTTACTCAATTATAGAGCTACTGGTTCCTTTAAGAACAGTGCAGGAGTTCAATCACTATAGGCACTCAAAACAATAATTCAGGTGAAATGACGTTGGTTCCAAGCAGACCATTGGTCAATGCCGATACGTTCGCTGTAGCCACCAACTACTCGTGCTCTGAAATTGTCCTTGGGATCGAAGGACACGTTGTGAAATGTCAACCAATAATGGAGACAGAAATTTAAGTCAACGGAAACTAGCCATTCAAATCCAAATTGATAATCCTGCTATATCTCAACCAATCAAACATCTTACTCAATAAGTGTACGTTGTGAAGTAGCGTGGTTTTGGTCTCTATTCCTAAAAATGGGCACAAATGAATTATGGAGACAATGAAACATCCCATGGCGATAGGACGCTCACTCTTACTATTCATCTAAAGTGATGCTCAGCATCATTATTCACACTGGATAATTATAAGATGCAGAAGAGATTATCACATTATTTATGCTACTATTTTTGTCCTCGTGAAAAAGAAACAAAGGGCAAGGTGCACGATTGTAAGTCTGCATGAAATTGATATTACACATAACTGAAGTACAATTAATGTGAACTGTATGAAATTAATGCCTCTATTATGGGATATTGTATATTATTACTGTGGATAGGATACAATGCAATACATTCTCATCAAATTAAAATTATAATTTTAGGTATCATAATTATCTAGTGAAAATTAAATTATTCAAAACTGAAATTCTTTTTTTCCATTTTAAGAATACAAATTATGTTAATATAAATTATGTCAAATTTCTTTAAATTGGAACTAATTAAATTTTAGCACAAAACTTTATTTGATAATATCTAAATATTATTTTTAAGTTCCTCAAGCCCATGATAAATAATTAAAACGAAAAGGTGTAGTTAATGTAATAAATATACTTTTCATTTTGTTAAACATGAAATATTTAATTGATTATTTCCCTCCAATGTATTGACGACAATGAAGCTATTATTAGTGTTGTGGTATATCGAAGGACATATGCTATGTTGAAGTGTATGACGCTCGTTTGTTCCTCTTTTCTTGGTCGAGCGTCTGCAAACCTTCGCCTCCCGCCTTTGTTTTGTTTGGGCAGCCATTCTCGTTTAAACAAGAGTGTGATCTCCCCTGGTCTTCTCCAAGAGCTTCAACTTAAATGCCAGCGAGCTTCTTATTTCAAACTTGAAAACAGAAAGAAAGGACTAGTAGTCTATATATACTTTCTCTTTTTTTTAGACTCTCAGGTCTTATTCCGTGATAGCATATAAGGGTTATGTCCTACTAGATTTGAACTTGATTGAGTTAGACTTTGGTTGCAATAGAAAGAGAGACTGGCCAGTTCCTTATCTACTCAAGATTTATGCCAAAGACCGTCTTCTGTAACAGAAACTCCAGGGTTTTAACCTGCATTATGTGATTTATTGTGTTGATGTAAATTATAAAGATGTTAGGAGATTTATTTATGCACGCTTAATGTTTACAATATTAAAATAAAATTTGAAGTGATGAGCTAAGTGAGAGAATGTTCGAATGTGGACTAATTAATAATCATATTTTATATATATTAATATCACTATTAACATAATTGAAGAGTTATATAATTTGGTATATATTTCCTATTTAATAGTGGAATAAATCTCAATCGTTTATTCTGGTCATTTGATAGATGTATCAAATTAAAAGTCATAGATATATAAATCAACTATCTCTCTACTAATTAAAATAAAAAATTATTTTTCAAGTATCTATAACTAAGAGTCGAGTGAGAGAGAAATCAATTCTAACCAAGAACGTGGTGAAGTTTCTTAATCTCTTTTCAATAATGACATCTGTAATGTCAAGTACATAATATTACACTTTTATGGTTTGTGACAATTGTTTATTAAGGATATTAAAGTTATAAATGTCATAAAAATTCAAATAAAATTTCCCTTATGCACTTAGTGTATATGAATTAACTCTATTCATTCACAAAACAACCTTGTTTCAGTGATGGGCATATCGTATATCCCTTTTGCACTTATCATCCATCTTTTAAAAGGAGGACCCTTTCCTCTCTTTTTTTGGTTTCTGGCAACTGCATGAATTTTATGCTTAAGCAGATATCATCCACTAAATCGTTTACATGTTTTCCAAGATTAACTGGGTGGAGTAAGGTTTTTGTGAAAGTTTAATATTAGCAGAAGTTCCATCGACTTTAATATATCCAGCGCCGATGTTAAGTGACGACTCTTTTTACCACTAAAAGGGCATGCATGTTGAAATGAAGAATGTCTAAACATGAAGTAATTGGCTAATTAAGAGCTTTAAGTTTTGTTAAGAAACTACATTGTTAAATAGGGAAATTATCATTAAGAAATATCCATGTACAGAAAGGAAGGTCCAGAATTTATTAGGACTCTCTAAAATCCTTGTCTATGGACTTGCACACGACACAAGTGGTTTAGTAGCATAAGAAGTTTAAAACTCTTTTGTTGTCAACGTTAAGTGTTAGTCTAACATTCCTATCCTTTTTAATATATTAGGAGAAAAAAAAGTCTTTCAAATGAACAAAGCATGTTCAGGTAAGGAAACGAAGAAGAGAAAACAGATGAACCCACTACCACTGAAAAGAAAAAGCTTGCATTCGGCAATTCGAGCTACTAGGTCCAATAACATACCTATCAATCTAGATAGAGTGTTGAGCTTACATCCACACGACATTCTAATTGGAACTTTAATCTCTCCGGATCAGATACCATGTTGCAAATATACATGATAAAAAGAATTTTCTGATAGCATTAGTTGAGTCAATGATGGCCATCAATTGAGTCAGCGTCATGGTAAAGTTGCTTATTGATTACGTAGAGAACAGATTCAAGGAAGCAGGAGGGGCTGCTACCACAGGACCGTGGAGAACTGAAATTACGATTAGACCAATTCAGATAACTATTAGTAATAGGTTTATGTTCATGTCAACATTGTGCTTCTTCTTTCAACTTCCATTTTATTGATTAGTTGACGTAACCCGGTAGCAAAATATAGCCCCACAAAACGACAAGCTCAAGTCGACTTTACTATGGCTCCTACCACGTTGATTTTCAGGTCATTTCTGCTTCGACAGAAAGGAAAATAAGAGAATAAAAGCATCAACATGTTGTGATACAAGCTGAAACTTGAATAGAATATCAGGGAAGCTGGCAAGTACAGTATGAAATGTTCTTAGAATTACCAGATATTATGCTCCCCTCAGAATGCACATATCAGAAGGTGAGAATACCTTGGGCATGTTTTTGGTTTTCACCCAAATGTCAGTTTTAAAATTTGAGAAATGCTTCTTATGAACTAACCTCATATGCTACAATTTTTCACCATCCATCATTCTAATGTTCTCATAATTAATGCCCATTAGTTTTTGTATTAATACGAACTAGTCTCTTCTAAAGTTCTATTATGCTGCATTGGAAACAATAACCAGAAGATTCATGGCCTTTACCATGAACATGGGTTAAACACTGATCATTCAAATGGAGAATCCACAAAGTAAGTAGAAGATATTGTACTTCATAATAATGAGATAAGAAAGAGACGTGTCTAGGAATCGCCCATGAATATGCTCCGAGTGCTTTAGCTCAGGCAGGCGTGCCTGCGGAAAGTCAATACCTACCCATGAACGAGGATCAAAGTCCAAATAAGAATGTAAAAAAGAAACTGAACAAAATATTTATATCAAGAAAAATAGACAAGGAAATACCTAACTGAATAAAAATCAAGAAAAACCAACGTGATGATTCATACACGTTTATCAGGAAAGAAAAAAAAAAAAAGTGGTCTGGGACTGGTGGGATAGTGCTTCATCAGGATTTCCGCTGGAAATATTGATCTGAGTTTAGCTAGCAGGAGCTCAGCCTTGTTGTATTGAGTTCCGACCTTTTCAAATTGTAGGTAAAATGGAAAGAATCTTACTCTGAAAGTAGAAAAAGAATACAAAAGACAAATTAAGTATTTTTTTACTACATTTTATTCTGTTACACTTGTCACTAAGCACATATGCCACATTTTTTTAAAATAAATTTAGCAAATAGATCAGCATATTTTTCAGTTTTATTATATCTTTTATACCATTCATCTTCATAGTTTTTACTTTTATATTTAATTGTCTTTTCATCTCATTAAAAAATACCTTTAAAGTATCTAATGAATGAGATTTTTTATACATCAAACAAATATGTTCAAAATATAACACTTCACTATCATAAAGTATATACTCGAACATCCAGAGGACATTCAAGTATATATCCTATGACAATGACATGTTCGAGCGATCTTATACACTTATATGGTATCATACAGAATAACATAATACTTAAAAACTCAACTCAAACTCATTTCATTTACAAACATGATTTACACTGTAGTCATTAAAACCAATACTTACATTACCAAAACATTTGAGAGTTTACAACCCTTTATACAAAAGTTTTTTATGACATAAGAAAACTACATAAAAACAATCAACTATTTCTCAGACGTCAATTGATAGACCTTTGAGTCATTCTTTAGTCCAAAATCAACAATACTAGTCTGTCTTAGAAAATATGTCTCCCCTCGTATCTGAAAAGTTACGTTGCAATTTTTGATGAGTTTTGCGAATTCAATGAGTAAACCATTATTGATGTGCTCACTTATAGCAAATACACAAATATCTCACATCCATCCAAATTTACAATATTTCTTATCTCAATAAGAAATATTGAATGTCACACATTTCATATACTCTTTCGGACACATGCATATTCCAATCAATCACTTTATCAACAATTACACAAATATGACATATCACATTATGGTTTAAATCATAAGGAATATTTGTGTTATATTAGTAGAAAGAGTGACATATCTAAAATTAATCTATCAAGTATTATAAGAAACTTTTGCTAAATTTGACTTGAAATGTTTAAACAATTAGACTTACCTTTCTTTTAGAACGTTTTAGATAATCTTTCTAATAGTGTCTATTTTTCTTGTAGAAACGACATCTACCATTCCTTGATTCCTTCTTAAAAATTGAAGCAGATGACACATGCTGAACTTCTTTCTAGCTCCTTGATTACTTATGAAATTAAATAAGTGAAATTCTTGTTTCTTAAGTCTTGTTTCTAGTAAATAAGTATATTTTTTAGTGTAACTCAGTTAGAATGGACTCACTTCCATTGTTATGGATCTTAATCTTTCTATTGTGTTTGTCATTTAAGTAATATGCTCATGCATAGTATGAGAAACATCAAACTTTATGATGGTCATCTATCCATTAAAATCTCAACAAGTGACTTAATAGCATAATCAGACTATAAAATATCTTCAACAAACTTAATATATTCTTTAACATTTTCAATTTTGCTAATATCAATAAGGGTTGTAGGCTTGTTAGTTTAGAGTGTTAAATCAAGACTTGAGATTTTTAGGATGAACTAAACTTTTTTACACTATTCAATAAAATTAAATCTATTAAACTTCAGATGTAGCTTACAAGTGAGTAACAAAATTATATGTTACATAATACATTAAATACTCATATATTAATGCTTTAATTATAATTTAAACACATAAATGTATTCAAATAACAATCATAGTAACAATACGAGTATATTGCTGTTTTTCTTTAAGTGAAAACATCAATACTTAAAAGGAACATAGATCGAAGCTTAGTATTATATTCACATATTTGATAATTATATATACTCTAATTAGAAATACTTGTTATCCTTGGATATACTAAACATGTTTAACAAAGTATACTAATTAATCATGATTATGTTTATCGATGCAAAATTAACTAATCAATCTTTGGACAATTCTTAAATATTTTATCATCAATGAATTCTAGTATACCTATTAAATATATCATTATATTATTTCAATCATAAGATTTATTTATTATAAAGTATCAAACTAAATAAATTATACAATTATCATTCAACATGGTTTAACAGTAATTAATTATTAATCTAAAATAGCTGCATACTAAAAATATAATTTGTTTATTATGCAACTATAAATTTAATGGCACAATAAGATTTTATGATCTTTGTACTTTAGATATGTTCACTTTATTCATCAAAGTCACACTTGATCTATGCGATTTAATATGCAAAACAATCCATAATGACATATACATACCAGAAAAGGACAAAAGTTTCATTGAAAGTGGTATTTCCGTGCCTTTATACGTTGAAAGGTTATCACAACTTAAAAAACAAACTAGAAGTACCATTTCGTTTTCATATGAATTATCATTGTCTTCAATTAATATAAGTACACACGACCAATTGATTCATGAAATTATATGCAATGTAGCCTTGATCCATAATGGGTCAAAATTTAACACACTATAAAAACAGTATCTTATAAATTTATGAGTCACTGAAAAAATAATACCATAAATAATCGTTTCAAGTTGTTGTTGAAAAATTAATCGTCTTAAAATTTTATTAATCAATCATTAAATTGTAAAATTGTAAATTCTTAAAATTAGACTCTAATATCACATGAAAGCATATGAAAGTATTAATTCTACTACACCTTAACTTCTAGAATTTAATAATTTTTATGAACATAAATTTATTTAAGAAATTAAACCTCAATCTATGATGAATATTGATAATCTTAAAATTTTTTATTTTAATAGAATTCTTATAAAATTTGTTTTATTTATTTCTCTTTCTTAATTTTAGTTTTGTACTTAAAATTTTTAGAATGGAATATAATGTGTTTTCTATAAAGAAAGAGGGGGAGAGAGAGAGAGAGAGAGATAGAGAGCAAGTTAAACAAAAATTGTTAATTATTCTTCTATTGTTTCATGCTCCAATAACTTAAAAAAATAAAATAAATGTTTTATTGAAATTTATTTTCTAATAATTTCCTTCATATAATTTATAGAATTTAACCACTTAAACAATTAAATTACAAAATATGGGTTACTTAAGAAAAATATTTAACAAGAACAACTATAATCTATTATTGATAGAATCTTCAATATCGCTGATTAAACCATGTAGACTAATATAATAACAATAACAACAATTTATCAAAAATTTCGTTAAATGTGAAAGTTGAAGAGGTTTAATAGTATGCAATCTTACCCTTAATTAGTAAAGAGACTATTTCCAAATGACTACATAAAAAGGATGTATGGACTAATCAACATATGAAATTATTGTTTCAAGAATATCATTTTTTAATTAATAAGTTAATCATATAAACATATCTAATTGTTGGTTTAGAGGTTGCTGTTTATATGAATATCTTGCTTAATCTAATGCCTTAATCAGGACAAATTTATATCATGGGTAGGTCTCGAGATTATCAATCAATACGATTATTTTGATAGCCTACATATTGTTATTTTTTTAAAAGAGAAAATTTAATTACTAAAGAATGATGTTATATCTTAACAAATGACTAAGGGTATACCCTTTAGAATTCAACACAATAAAGAGACGCTGGCAAATTCAAAGATAAAGATAAAGTACAAAACACATGACGTTCAGACAAGGAAAGCTAGTGAACAGGTGGTGCGTGGTTCTGCAATATAAGGAGTTCATTGACGCCTTTGATTGTTCCAGCGATTAGCGTTCCTATAGGTTGGCTTGTGGCTTTAAGCCTTCTCGAGTTCCTTTCCTTCTAGATGGAATGAACAGTAAGTTCTATGGCAATGATATATGTTTCGTGTTCAGCTTTTAGAAGAGATGAATGTGTCATCAGCCAATGGATGATACTAGATAGTGAGGTTTCTAAAATATAAGGACTTGACCTGTTCCCAAATCCGATGAGCCATCGAACATAAGAAGAAGAGGTGGTCCCTTGATTCTTCATATGTTAAACAGAGGGGACTAGATCTATTTATATCCATGAAGGATAGATGATCTTTGGTGCTAAGTTTGTGTTTCATTGTTAGCCAAAGGAGGAAGGAGACCTTGGGAGGGAGGCTTATGTGCCAAACAATGCTATTCCAGAAAACCCCAGGAGTCTTCACCCGAAGCAGTTCAATGGTACGCTTGTTTATTAATTGGTGTATCGATTGATTCCTCTATAAAAATAGATCAAAGCTAGGTGAAGGAGGATAATGGGACTGCAGATAATTAAGGTAATAAGGGAAATTCCAGGAGAGGACCTCGATGAAGAAGCTAAGGTTGGTGGAGGTGGGAAATGGTAGAAGGCTAGGATCAGTATTTTGAAGGTGAAAAATGGAGCTATGATTATACCAATTATCAAACCAAAAAGAAATTTTGTCGTCATTTCCAATTTTAGCAAACATCATCCTAAATCAAATTCTTAAAAAGTATCAGCTAGTTCAAAAAATAAGAAGGAGAAGGAGACACATTGACTTCCCAAATACACCTACCTTGAGGAAGTACGAATGGATCCAACGAACCTATATTGATTGTTTATCCTCGAGGATCCACTATAGTCTCTTGAGAAGAAGAGCGTGATTTGTGAGCTTTAATGGGGTGATATTTAAACCCCCTTTTGCCTTTGGAACATATAGGTCCGCCCATTTTACCTTAGCAATCCCTCTAGCTCCATTAGAGTGGTTCCATAGGAAGTTCATAAATAACCGCTCAATTGTTTTGATAACATTCTTGGAAAGGAAAACATGAGAACTCCAGTATATATGAAGAGAGATGAGGATGGTTTTGAGAAGTTGGAGTTTCCCCACATAAGAAAGAGCTTTGTTAACTCAAGAGTGTAATCTTTTCTGAATTTTTTCAATAAGAGGGAGACATTCACAAAAACACAGTCTTTTAGTTGATATGGGCAATCCCAAATATAGCAATTGGGAGGGGGGGGGGTTGCATCAACATACCTGTAGCTGAAGCTATAATCGATTCCAAGTGTAGTGCTCCTCGGGATAAGATGAGGTGGCTTTTATGGATATTGATGTGTAAACTAGAGATATTGGTGAACCTATCCAATGATCATATATAGGTTCTGATAGAGTCTATGCTCGCTCTACAAAATAGCAAAAGATCATCCGCGAAAGAAAGGTAAGTTAAACAAACTTTCTTTGAACGAGAGTGATACCTAAATTTGGGGTTGGTTGCCACTTCGTAAGTAATGATAGAACTTAAAGTTTCCATGCACATGATAAATAGGTATGGAGAAAGGAGGTCGCCTTGTCTTAGCCCTTTAGCTGCCTAGAAATAACCTGAGGGACTACCATTAATAAGAACCGAGAAGCTAGCCATTGAGATGCACCCCTTAAGCCAGTTGATGAATATCAGAGGGAATTCGTGGGCTTCAAGCATTTTTCATATAAAATTCCAGCTAACATTATCAAAAGCCTTCCGGAAGTCAATTTTAATAATGTAGTTTAGCGTGGAGTGGGACTGAGAATAGCCCTTTAAAAGCTCTTGAACTATTAAAATATTGTCTCCAATTTGTTGGTCATACATAAAGGCACTCTGATTATCGCTGATGACGGAGGAGAGCACATTTTTCAACCTTATGGCAAGAATCTTGGAGATGACTTTGTAGAGAACATTAGAGTAGGCTATTGGTCTGAAATCACTAAAATTAGATGGATTAGAGCATCTAGGGATCAAATAGAAGAAAGATTTGTCAATCCCTTTGAGAAGTGTACCCTTAGAAAAAAATTCTTTAACATCTTTGGTAAAAGGACCGAAGACAGCCGTAGATTTTTGATAAAAGTAGGCATTCAACCTATTTGGTCTAGGGGCCTTCATCCCATCTATAACAAAGATCACATTCTCAATCTCCTTATCATCAACTAGACAGGTGAGCATAGCAGCCTTGTTAATAGTGATATGTGTAGATGTAATCCCATAGAGCTCATCAAAGGAGGCTGACCTAGGAATGCCAAGCAATGTAGAGAAACAATGAACTGCTTCATTCTGGATGTCCTTAAGGTTGTGGATCTGAACTCCCGCCTCGTTTGTGATAATGTGTATACGGCTTGCTTCCTCCTAGCCATGATAGTGTTGAAGAAAAACTTAGAGCAGTTATCCCCATCTTTTAGCCAGCTGATCCTTGCTCTTTATTGGAGAAGAGATGAGTGATTCTTAACCGCTGTCATATATTTTAAGAGCGCGTACTGTTCTCATTCCAGATTGAGAGGGTCTTGAGGAGAAGAATCATAAATTTGTTGGATAGTAATTAAGTCCACTCGAGCTACCTGAAGAGTCAAGGCAGCGTTAGGACTCTTTAAAGAGTTGAGGGTTTTCAACCCATATTTGATGGCTTTATGTTTGTGGACACACCTAAATTGTTTGATACCAAAAACCAACTCTCCAGCTCCCCCTCAGCAAAACTACAGAAAATTAGGGTCATTGGCTAAAAAGTTATTAAACCGGAAGGGAAAGGATTGTCAGATTTGAAGGAACAGGTTGGCAATTTTAATAGGAGTATAATATGAAAATAGAGGCTTTTGAAAGTGTGCAAAACTATCAGGGAAATGAGCCAACCAGTTGGCATTGACAAGGGCTTTATCTAGCTTCTTCTTAATAAACCATCTATTGCTTTGCTTGTTTGTGCATGTGAAAGTGTAGCCCGTCTATTTCAAGTCAGTAACCCCAAGATGATCTACACAATCCTTAAAGTCAGCTGAAAAATTCTTGAGACTGTAGTGCCCTTGAGCTTCCGATATGTATAAGGTGGAGTTAAAGTCTCCACAGATTAACCAAGAAGTGTTTATATAGGAACTGAAATATTCCAAATCATTCTATAAGGCTCGTCTTTTAAACCCGAAGTTGCTAGCATATATTACAGAAATGTTGGTCTCCATTTGCTGCTGAAGAAACCACATCTGTAGGTGGACAACTTGGTCTGTTGTGTGAAGGGTGTCAACCGTCATAGCATTTACATTGTAGCAAATAATTATTCTACACTGAGAGTGATTGGAGAGAAACCTCCATTGAGGTCCTAACATCTTCAATTTATCCATATTCTCAACCTTTATTTTGGTTTTCAAAATTCCTAAAATTTAAGGTGGTTCTCTCATGACAAAATCCCTTAAAGTTGCCTGCTTTGTCGGGCAATTTAAACCTCTAACATTCTACACAATGAAGGACATCAATGACTATATCTGAAAATTTTCTTTTTGTGTTGTTAGGAGCGACGCCTCTCACCGTTTGGAATTGATTAGGTGTAGTGGCAACATGGTTAGTGTCAATAGAGTCCATCATAGCTGTAGGAGATTGGAATCCTATATCCTTACTCGATCCCACAATATTTGGAGAGTTAATGTCATCAAATTGGAGTAAGGGGGCTCATAATCTATCAATAGAGGAGAATCTACTGGAGTACCAGAAGAGGAAATGGCATCCTCGTTCTCTGATCCTAGCAGGGAGCTGTTGTTCTTAGGTAGTTTAATGGGGCCACAGGTGTCCCATATATGTAAAGTGAGAGCAAGATGAGAATCAGATTGATTAATAGTCACCTCTGTAGGTGGTGGAGCCAAGACAGATACCACGCGGGTTTCATAAGAATTACTCCCAGGCTGAACGCTATCTGCAAAAAGACAACTCTCTTTGACCAAAGGAGGATGAATCTCAGTTCCAATTTGCACTTAATTAATTAGCTCATGGTAAGTGCCTGTTTGGAAACGTTTTCTGGTGGCTTTCTAGACTTTACCAAAGGATGAAATAGGGGGCTTCCAGTGATAAGAAATTGTAACAAAATCCTCTCTTAGCCCGTTGCCTTCATCAAGCCTCATGATGGGAATCTCATTGGGGAGCTCTTTTGAAAATTTCACATTAACATAAATTCGCGCATACCCAATCCTCTTTTTCATGGCTGTGTTTTCATTAAAGCACATAGGCTTTCTAATAAAGCTAGCAAGGGTGCTAAACCCCTGTGTAGTCCAATACTCAAGGGGCAAATTGTGGAAGTTTAACCAAAGGGGAGCACTCTGAAATTTTATGGTTTCCAAGTTGAGGCTAGGTTGCCATTGTTGTAGGAAAAAGGGTTTATTGTCATAACGCCATGGCCCTTCCTCAAGAATTTTGTAAGCTTCAAATTTGGTGAAAAATTTGAACAAAATAAGGTTATCTTCAGACAAAAGCACATCATTGGAACCCTTACCTTTCCAATGTCGAAGAGCCCAATGATGTATTAGTGGGAAGGGAGGTCTTTGCTCAAAGAAAAACTAACAAGAGTGGCTTCCTAACTCTTAGCTCCCTCCTCAAGGATTCATATCTCTAGACATACAATGAGTTTACAGTCAATCTCTTGGGGTGGTTGGTATATGAGGCTTGCATCAAGGTGCTCACCCACCACCTGCTTCTAGCTTCTTTTGAGAGGCGCAGGGGAGGCTAGACGGTTGGGAATAGCTGGGGGCAAAGGTAGAGTTGAAGTAGGAGAGATGGAGGAGGGTGGGGGAGGGGGTTGCAAAGAAGGAAATTAGAACTGGCACTGAGTATGGGTGTCGACATCTGGTACTTATTACATATTATTAGTTATTACATATGTAGTTGAAGGGAACTATTGGTTAATTTTTATTTTTGTTAACTTTTTGTTTACTTCATTATATAAGAGAATGTAACGTTATTAAATGAAGATTCTTACGTTATTTTCTACTGACTAATTATTCTCTACTCGGCTATTTTATTCTTTAAATTTTGATACAAAACCCTAAGCACATGAGGAATCCTATTCCCTTTCATGACTCAGTAATGACATGTGCAAAGTTTTGTAATGAATTTCCTCTCACACTTAAACACTCAACTTTGCTCTTTCATCAATGGGAACTCCTAGAACTTTCCCCGAAGCTTGCAACATCTTCAACCAGGATAGCTCCCAGCACCACTTTCACCTAACATCTTTTTCTAGAAGGAAATCCCTCTCAGCAAGCTTACAAACAAAACCATTCTTGATCAGTTACATAGACGACGCTACATGGTATCATGTCCGCTACGGTATGGAGTAAAATTTTAACCCCGAGAATATCTTTTATTTTTTGGTTGGCCATACAAAACAAGTTATCCACCTATGACAGAATGTCATACTTGCAAGTGGACAAAACTTGTCCAATGTGCTCCATGCAGGATAAATCACAGAACCACCTCCTTTTCGAATTTCCTTTCAACAAAGCTATTTGGGACTATGTCACTACTATATCTTCATGAATTGATCCAGAGGTCTCTCTCACTGATATTCTATTTTGAATCTCAACTCAACACAAGCTCTCGAAACCAGATCACCAAATTCACATTATCGAATTGGGTGTTTGTATTGATACGCTTTAGAGAGAAAGGAATCTTAGACGCTTTGTCAATAAATCCTCAGCCAAAGCAACTTTGTTATCTATGATCATCGCTGAAATTTGTGAGCTCGTTTTGTTGAAGAAATTACAACTCAATTGCAACTTAAGCATCTGCTCCTCATTATGCATATAACATTAACGTTGTAACACATAATTCCTTGTTGTTGTTTGCTCTAAATGTCATATCCTAAGGTTACTTAGCTAAGGATATTTCCCTGTGTCATAGCTTGTATGACTCTCTTTATTATTAATTAATTTCATTTCTTTTTTCAAAATAAAATTCTTAATAAATTGGAATTACCAGCCTGATTGGAAAGCGTGTCTATTCACGTAACTCAACAATTTTGACCTCAGGTCGGAGAAAATAGTATGTATAAGTGTTGAACCTTTTACATGTCTGCAGGGGCCCTGAGTCATCAAAGTTGGCTGTTAAAAAGCAACAGTATAAATTATGCTCTCCTGTTTCAACTCAGCCTTTCAAGTTTAACCCTATCATTAGAAATAGAGTGTGACATATCATCTAGGATTTTTTTCCCCTAACCTCATAAATGAGATAGATTAATCTAGTTAAATTTTGTTTAAACCATTTGTAAAACTTCATCAGTTGATAAATTTATATGTAAGGATGCTCCTAAGCTCGTGAAAATTTAGAAATAACTTATTTATTAATTAAAGTTAAAGCTACGAATTATTAAATCTCTCTAAATTCTACATTTAATGAAATTTTTACTACATTCTTTTTGTTATTAAGATCTTGAAAACTTTAGCTTTCACAGGTCAAATTCACGGAATTAACACAAATCATAGCAAGAATTATGTCTATTGCATCATCTCATTTATCTCTTAAGCCAGACTTTTAAGTGCATGAGCTTGACCTTGTAAAGTCTCGAGTTGAAAAGCCCATAAACACCATCAAACGGTAGGTTGTAAAGATGCAAAGATTCAGTGAAGTTATTTATAATTTTGGGCGGTAGGCAACTTCTAAACACCCCCCTAATCGTCTATTTCTTCTTAAGGAAATATCATTACAGGTAGGAGGAAACGTTAGGTGACAAACTGAAGATTACCCAAAACTTGTCAAATTGGGGCGAAGCTGGTCGACTTATCGGATGTTATCAGTCAAAAACACAGTAGCCAACTATTGCCCAACATCTGTCAGACTGTGATCCGCTTCAGGAATTACCCGGTGACTGTCAGCCACGATGGCATTGTCACAGCCACCTTGGCCTAGTTAAAGCACTATCGTGAGCTTCCAGGATTTTGCTTCTAAACGAAAGGCACAAGGTGGGCAGCCCTAAAACTAAGTTGAATCAAATTAATCTTTTTTAAAAGCTTACGCAACGTGGCCTGTCTTACATTATGATGTGAGTCAATGTGGGTCCAAAAGAACACTGAAACTGGAAACTATCCCCCACACCACATCTTCCCAAGCCCCTCCCTCCTCTATAAAGCTATGGCCACTCCACCCTCTCTGTCTCACTACAAATCACCGTTTCTTATCTTCACCACCACCATCATTGTCATAGCAGTTTAAAAACAAGAGCCCTTGTAGGTTTTAGAACTTAGAAATCTAAGAACGTAACTAAAGGTACGTCCCCGGTTTCTGATTCAACATGGGCAACGCCGACTATGTTAACTCTTCTGCAGGTGTGGAGTATGCACATAAGGTTGAGGTTCCCCCACCGCAACCCTTTATCAAGTCCTTGAAATATAGTCTCAAAGAAACTTTCTTTCCTGATGACCCTCTCAGACAGTTCCAGAACCAGCCTCTGTCCCGCAAGATTGTGCTGGGTCTCCAGTACTTTCTGCCGATCCTTGAATGGGCCCCTCGCTACACTTTCCAGCTCTTGAAAGCTGACCTTATTGCCGGTATCACTATTGCTAGTCTTGCTATTCCTCAGGGGATAAGTTATGCTAAGCTTGCCAACTTGCCACCGATTCTTGGCCTCTGTAAGTTCTTCAAATGCAGTAACGAATGAACTAGATATGAGTCAAAGGCTCTCTGTGACAGATCATTTGTTTTGCTTTTAACGCAGATTCAAGCTTTGTCCCACCTCTAGTTTATGCTATGATGGGAAGTTCAAGAGATTTGGCAGTTGGGACTGTTGCTGTTGCTTCGCTTCTCATTGCTTCAATGCTTGGAAATGAAGTTAACGCTAGCGAGAACCCCAAGCTTTATCTTCACCTGGCTTTCACGGCCACATTTTTCGCCGGAATCTTCCAAGCTGCTCTCGGTTTCTTAAGGTATGGTCGTAGTCAGTAAATAAGAAAGATTCTATCAAATGATACATTATTAGAACCTAAATTGAGAAAGACAAAAAAAAAAAAAAATTATTGCTCTTATTGACTTCTAGTTTTGATGTCATCTAACTGAGACATGGACAGAAAGGGTAATCACATCTTATGCATATGTACTTGTGTCGTTCTGTGTCTCAGCTGGAGCTCTTCTCAATAGTGCCTTTTGTCTTACTGTATGTTCGAATCA
Source organism: Erythroxylum urbanii (assembly GCA_027568935.1). Taxonomy (NCBI): domain Eukaryota; kingdom Viridiplantae; phylum Streptophyta; class Magnoliopsida; order Malpighiales; family Erythroxylaceae; genus Erythroxylum; species Erythroxylum urbanii. The sequence goes on along the minus strand of JAOQML010000009.1, from coordinate 13,331,155 downwards.
ATGAGATCGATAAAACATTTTTGTTTCAATAGCAAACAGAAGATTTATTAAAAAGCTAGACTTTTAGATTCTGATTCATCCTTGTCTATCAACTCTGTCACTTCATCAGATAAAGATAATTACATATCTTCAACTGTTTGTATATTGCTACTTGAACTTGATTAACATCTTAATTTGTCACTGCGCAGGCTTGGCTTTATCGTGGATTTTCTGTCACATGCAACGATAGTAGGTTTCATGGCAGGAGCAGCCACTGTAGTATGCCTGCAACAGCTAAAAGGGATTCTTGGGCTTGACCATTTCACTCACGCTACCGACCTTGTCTCAGTCATGCGTTCTGTCTTCAGCCAGACTCATCAGGTTTTAGCTCCTTCTGCCACTAACGGACACATAATTATGTGCATAATATATCTGTTAAGTTTTAATGAACCAAGTTCTGTTGCTACAGTGGAGATGGGAAAGTGTTGTTCTGGGCATAGGCTTCCTTTTCTTCCTCCTCCTCACCAGATACTTCGTAAGATACCAAACTAAATGTTAATGCATATGCATATTTGCATTAATCGAATTACTGTCTCATCTCAACTTCCAAATATTCTGTATTCATTGCTAAAAGTTGCCACTAGAGCCAACAACTATAGAGCAATCATGCATAAAAGGACTGGTCCTTTTAATTTTATTATTTAAGACTTTATTCCTGTTTTAAGGAAGGCCACATCACTTTGTTCAATTTAAGAACTAAAATTGTTCCACTAATAATCGTGTTACTCGATTTCTTGTTCTCATCTTCTAATTCAATAATCAACATAGTGGATAGGAAGTCTCCCTTCTAGTTCATACTCGAGTTCTAATCAGACCTGCTCCCACCTACCTGGGCCATCTTGAAAACAGTACATGAATATATGTAAAATATGCTGGATGAATCTACCCCGTCAACTTTCTGCCCTGAATTTCAACTCATTAAGATGCTTCAGGGGAAAAAGAAAAACCCTAACTTTTAGAGACTTGCCCGATCAGAAGAATTTCTTTGCTCATGCCATTTTAATATACTTTGACGGATTCCACTTACAACGGATTTTACTGTGGTGATAATAATAGCTGTAACATAAGTTTGATTCGAAAAGTGATTATTACAATTATTAAGACCAATAATTGAATGTTGAGTGCGTGCAGAGCAAGAGACGACCAAAGTTCTTTTGGATTTCAGCGTTGGCACCTCTGACGTCAGTCATATTGGGAAGCCTTCTGGTTTATCTCACGCATGCCGAGAAACATGGAGTTCAAGTGGTGAGCTTTCGAATGCATCTGTACTTCTCTTCCAGTTCTTTTTATCGGTAAATTTTAAAGGAAAACAGCTTCATATCTTAACCTTTTCTTTTTAACTAAAATGAACTCAAACTTGAGATTAACTACGAACACTCAGGATTTGGAACGTCACACAACAAAAGAAGAATTGCACTTGTGGTGAGACCAGGAGTCTCTGGATCTCAAAGACCAAATGACTATCAACTATGGGACCCTTTTCTAACAATTATAGCCTGATGTGGACCCCATTACCTCCCCAACTCCCAAGAACTGCCTGGCCTGTCATTTGATGACAGCAGTTGTGTAATTGATTACTAAATTATATTTAGATTCTCTAGTAAAATAGATTTGGGCACAAACCACCTTGTGTGTATTTGGAAAAGAAAATAAGTAGATGCGTGTGTAATTAATATTTGGTGTAATTTAATGAATGCAGATAGGACATTTGAAGAAAGGGATAAATCCACCGTCGTTTGCGGATCTTGTGTTCGTGTCGCCATATCTAACCACGGCTATCAAAACTGGAATCATCACTGGGGTCATAGCTCTGGCGGTAAGATATGTCGCTTCAAATTTGTATAACTTAAGACGACTTGTTCCTGTGGAACATGCGACGCAGCAGACGCTACCACTTACCTGTTAAATGCTTGTCTTTATCGATGAATTACACAACAACATGTCTTTGATGCTTGTCTTTATCCATCAATGTATTACATTACAGGAAGGAATAGCAGTAGGAAGAAGCTTTGCCATGTTCAAGAGTTACCATATTGATGGCAACAAAGAGATGATTGCTATTGGGACCATGAACATCGTTGGCTCCTGCACTTCTTGCTACCTCACCACTGGTAATTATCAAATGCTAAGTTTACTAAATTTAACAGCTTTCTGATAATTCGTCTTGACCATCTTTTGTTTGTTGAAAATCCAGGACCCTTTTCGCGATCGGCGGTAAACTTCAATGCTGGGTGCAAGACGGCAGTATCAAACATTGTAATGGCCTTGGCTGTGATGGTCACATTGTTGTTCTTAACGCCTCTGTTCCATTACACTCCTCTGGTTGTTTTGTCTTCGATCATTATCTCAGCCATGCTCGGCCTCATAGATTATGAAGCTGCAATTCATCTCTGGAATGTCGACAAGTTTGACTTCCTCGTCTGCTTTGGTGCCTACGTTGGTGTGGTGTTTGGCAGTGTTGAGATCGGCCTGGTTATAGCGGTATGAGCTAATTATTGTGTCCGAAAATTACCCACCAACTAATGCAGGCATAACCAATAATTAACTTCAACCAAATTGCAGGTGGCTATTTCCTTGCTAAGGGTACTTCTGTTTGTGGCAAGACCAAGAACATTTGTCCTTGGAAACCTTCCGAACTCAATGATCTACAGAAATGTGGAACATTATCCCAATGCTAGAAATGTTGCAGGAATTCTGGTACTTGAGATTGATGGCCCCATTTACTTCGCCAATTCAAACTATCTAAGAGAAAGGTATGCTCATACATACATTACCAGTAAAAGGTGATACGATGTTTGAATTGCAGCCAATTGATATCTCGTTCGTGTAACAATCAATAGGATATCCAGGTGGATTGACGAGGAGGAAGACAGGTTAAAATCATCATGGGAAAGCAGCCTTCGTTACGTTATACTGGACATGGGAGGTGGGTGATTTGCTTCTCGCAGATCTTGCATACCTTGACTTAGTCATCATAGAACTTTTGGAAAACTGAATTCAACTTTCATATTCGTGATTGAACAGCTGTTGGTAACATTGACACGAGCGGCATAAGCATGCTTGAGGAAGTTAAAAAGATTATTGACAGAAGAGGACTTAAGGTATTTTATTCGGTCATTTTTGAGAAGAAGCTACTTTTGGTTATATGTTCTAATGCTATTTTCTTGTATTCACACAGCTAGTGTTGGCCAACCCTGGAGCTGAGGTGATGAAGAAGCTTAACAAGTCCAAATACATCGAGAAAATAGGGCAGGATTGGATATTTTTGACAGTTGGGGAAGCTGTGGGAGCCTGCAATTTCAGGCTTAACACATACAAACCGAACTCTTCGAAAGATGAACAACCTGACGAATATAACCAAGTCTAAGTTGTACGATGAACAAGACTAATTTCGCATCCGTGATAGACAGATGGGTAGTGGTGTGAGTGACCATTCAGAATGTGTTGAGCGTCAAGTCAAAAAGAAACTATACACTGGTTCAAGCTTGATGCTAAAGCTAAAGTTGGAGGCATTTTTTACCTTCCGGCAGTCTATGTTGTACCATATCTGTGTATTGTACCAGTTTACATGACAAGTGATCAATAGGCTTGTTGGAGCTCCATCGTTCCACGAATTTAATCAATTCTCGTACCAGACAAATCCAAAATCGTAGGAAATAGAAAATACTTGGTAAGGATGTCAATCATAAATAATCTTTTTCGATAACATTTTAAAGATAAAACTTTAAATGCAAGATTGATAGGGAGGAATTAATCCTTAATTTAGTCCCTTATTAAGCAATTTTAAGTCGTAAGCAACCAACAAAGGCGACAATTTTTAATTTATCAAGAGAGAAGGAAAACACGAAGAATATGTCAAGAGATTCGATAGATAACAACATCCAATTCAATTTTTCAACAAGATCCATTAGAAGAAAATGAAAGACTTAGATTTAGAATTATAATTTCTTTTGTTTCTATTAGTTCTTCTGCATATTTATCTTTGGTTTTGTTTTTTATGAATAGAAACTAAACTTGTTTAGTGTATAGGTGTGATGAACCTTAAGTTGTGATAATAATATAATTTAATCTTTTATTCAATACAATTATATGGATTGATTTATTTTGATTCAATTATGCGTTTTATTCTTGTTCTAATATATCCAGAATATTAGTGCATGATTTGATTTTATATGATTGAGATTGAAAAATCCTCTTGTATGAATAAATCTAACTGTAATTGGAAGGAGTTGCATGCAAATATAGAAATAAGTCATCATAAATTCTTTGGATTAGGGTCAAATGTAATAGCAGAATTCATAAATCGATAATGTAATCTTAGAGTTTTAACTAGCAAGATTTCTGTTAATCAACTAGTGGATTAGTTGTTAATAGTCTTGAGAAAGATATTAATATAAGATAGGAATTTTCAAGATACAATAGTCAATAATATAATTTCATGATAAAAGGTTAATAATTAAGGATTCTTAGGGGGATTCATTACATAGGCAATATTATTTGATATTGATTCTCCTTAGTATTTTCCTTCTTCTGCGTTCAATATTATTTTAATTCTTAGTTTATTTTTATTTTTATTTTTAATTAAAATTCATAATCCAATTCATATGTTAGATAATAGAAAAAGGGTAATTAATATTATTTACAGTCTTCGTGGGGATCGACCCGTAAATGCTTATGCAAGCTATATTTACATTGTGCACTTGCAGCATTTTTAATATTGATATAACACATATCAATCAAGTTTTTTTTAATAAATGCTTATTTGACTATAATTATATATTCATATTTAATGTATTTTGCTATATATTTACTAGTTTAATATTATTTTTGGTATTTGATACGCTCCAAGTGCATTTATAAGTAATAATTGCCTTCTTGGACTAAAAGGAGATAAATTTGAATGAGACCATGACCTGGAATGAAGAACTGGAGCAACTTGAAGATACATGGCCTTGTACAGTAACTGTGTAAGTCTTTGTAAAGGTGTGAAGATTGAAGAATTTTGGTTTTGGTAGCGTAGAGTTACACGCCCTTGTATATTGATATACACAACCATGTATGTTGCCTGTGTAAGTCTCTGTGCCTGTGTGAAATTGCAAATTCAAGTGTTTTTGGAGATGTACAGTCACTTACATGCCGGTGTATATTGACTGCGTATAACTTAGAAATCCTAGTTTTTATTATAAAAGGATGTGAGTGGAGGCAAAACAAAGAAAGTCGAGTTATTAAGCAATTTTAGGTCATAAGTAACCTAGAGAGGGACAATTCTGATCAAGGGACAAGGAAAACACGCAAATAACATCGAGAGATCTGTTAGATAGCATCATCCAATCCAGTTTTGCAAGAAGATCCACTAGAAGAAAAATAAAATTTTAGAAATATTATTTCTTTTGTTGCTATTAGTTCTTCTGCATATTTATCTTTAGTTTTGTTTTCTATGACTAGGAACTAAACTTGTTTAGTGTTTAGGCATAATGAACCCTAAGTCGTGATAACAATACGTTTTACTCTTTTATTCAATGTAATTATATAGATTGAATTATTGTGATTCAATTACATGTTTTATTCTTGTTCTTATATATTCAAAATATTAGTGCATGATTTGATTTTGTATTATTGAGATTGAGAAATTCTCTTATATGAATAGATCTACCATAATTGAAAGAAGTTGTATACAAATCTAAAAATATGTCAACATAAATCCTTTGGATTATGGTCAAATTCACAAATTGATAAAGCAATCATGGGGTCTTAACTAGAAATATTTATGTTAATTAACTGATGGATTGGTTGTTAATAGTCTTAAGAAAGATATTAACATAATTACTACCGGCTTAGTGATGAACCTATGTGGTCACACACTTACGAATGTAATATTTCTTGCTTATGATTATTTAATTTATTATGAGATAATTTATTAAATAATCTATATGACATATTATTATATTTTTTGCTAGCACAGAAAATATAATTAATATTGAAAATTCTCTTGTGTGAAATAAATGAATAAAATAAAATAATCTTATTTTATTTCCTTTTATAAATAATCTATTTTCAAAAAACAAATCAAAATGGCAAAAGGCATCGGATGGTAAAAGATGACCCTAATCTTTTGGTTTTATGTTTAAAACAAAACATAAAGAAGAAGTTTTTGGTTACTCTCTCATTTCTGTATGTTTAAGAAATAGATAGATGAAGTTGGTTTTTAAAAGTTTTAAAAAAACGTAAAAAACGCTTGAGAAGAGAGAGTAATATACAAAGTACACTTGTGAAGAGAAGTGTAGTAGTTTTATTTTCTCTCGTTTTCCTACGTTGAAATCAACAAGAGAAAAGAAGAGAAATTTTGTTTTTTTTGTTCTTGAAGAAAGGGTTTTTCAAATTTAACCATAGCTCTATAAAGCGTTGAAAGCGGGATATATTTCTCGATGTGGAATGCATTGAGACTTCGTATTTTCGGAGTTCATAACCAGTTAATCCTCACAAATTTCAAGTATTTGTTTTTGTCTATTTTTGTTATTAGTCTGAATATTAAATGCAATAGATTTATATAAGATTGCAATTTTTTTTATTCCTGCTGCATATGCGATCCTTCAGCGTAAAGAAGAACCTTACTTTGCTATTTCCGTGTATAGTTTCCTCATCAACTTGGTTATAGCCCAACCATTTTTCAGTGTTGCATTGAGGAAACTCTGGTGATTGAACCTTCTCACCTTGCTAACTCACAAATGGAGAGAATGTATGAGTTTTGAGATACCTTGAGCTTCCCATACTATGTGTATTGTCACAAACAGTTAGTGAATCTATAATCATCTTTGTTACAAGATTATCAAGCAAACCCATCTCAAATTGTGATCCTGAAGAAAAACAAGATGGCTTGTCAAGATTTTCAATCCCAGGTAAATCTTCAATTAAGGAACTCCCGCAAAAAATGAACATGGAAACAGATGAAGACCAAATGAAAACAAGAAACCAGTAATGATTTAATAAGTTAAAACTCTTGTATATAGAAACAACATAGATAGGTTGATATCAAGTGGCTCTACTGTGGCATATAAGGCATTTTCATACACAAATATTGTGTTAGATACTATATGCAATCTAGAGAAAATGTTGTTAAGAAATTGGGATCGAATCTCGCCCTAATTTTTCAATAATGGTATCAAAGCCAATTATAACCAATAACAATCACATATTTTTAATCAAGTTATAGAATTAAATTGGCTTTGATACCACTATTGAGAAATTGGGACAGGATTTGAACCCGACTGCAACAGAATAATTACGAAACATTCATATTTTGATTTCCTGAAAACCAAAACCACTTTAATTCTATAAAATGATTAACATATAAATCATAATAAAGCATCAATTGTAATTCGTATCTTATTCCGAGGCTTGATTCTTTTCTTGTCATATCTCATAAATTGTTTCCAAAACTGTTCCATCTCAAACACCATAGCCACACAAGTGTTCGGCCTCTAATGATATCCACAAAATAAATTGAGAGAACTTTGTAACTCTTACGTAGAAAGTTAAGCAAGAAGTGTTAACCCAATTAGAGTTTAAGCCTATTTATAATAAGTTTTGGACATTTTAGTAATTTAGTTGAAATTAAATTCTAATTTAAATTAAACTTTAATTAGAATTACAAATAATTCCAATTAAATACCAATTATGCTAAAATAAGATCCAATATCTCATATTGATCCTTGTTTATTAGATATCTCATAGTTAATCATAAATTTTCTCAAATTTTACAATTGAGTCCAACTTGATTAAAACTATCTTTACTCTCTTTAACCTGTTCTTTATGTGAAACCTATTAGGTTCCCGAATGTGTTGGCAATGATTATAAATTACAATCCTAATTCATAATTAGAATTAGATAGATTAAAACTCCTTTTAATTAATCTTCAATTATCTAATTAAAAATTTATAATCATAGATTAAGATTGACATCTAGCAACGTATCATGACCACCCAAATATTTAAGAATGTTAAATTGATTTTGGCTAACCTTTTCATATAATTCAATCCTTTCATCATACAATGTTCAGATTAGACAATGTATGAAATTAATATCTACTTTTTTTGAACTCAATCATATTAGTTCTTCACCATTAGCTATTAATTTAATTAATAACATTTGTAAACTATTTACAAAGCGTCATTCCACCTTGGCCAAGGATTTCTCGAATTAATACTAATTGAGAACAATGAAATATTCTCCTTAATTATTTTAAGGTGATAAATCTTATCTTGATCACACAACTACCTCTATATAGTTCATGCTACATCCAATGACTACTGATTGAACAACTTATGATTAAATAGGTCATAAATAATATAAAAACATAGCAATCCTTATACAAGATAACTTTGGAGACCTCAAGTCAAAGGATCACTTGTACAGTCATCACAACGAGAATTTCCATAGATATATAAGTAATGTTCCAAATGGATTTCTTATGTCAGGTTAGTTTAGTGAACTTGTTCTCTAGCAAGCACCCACATGTTTGTTTAAGTATCTCCATACCTTAGATTATGAGATCGACTGCTTCCTTCCTAAGAAAAAACATAACGTGTACTAGCAGTTTTACATTATATTATTGCCTAGTCTTAATAAAACAATAACTAGGAACATTTATAGATAATACATAATTAATATAAATCTCATAATTATAATGAATATAATTATTCTATAGATTTTATCATATACATCTAAACATGTACAAAATAAACAATCCCTTTAAATATTTTGTCCCTAAACTACAACTAAAATTATTAGCTGTAGGGCATAAACCAACAAATAGGTTCCATCACTGCAACACCGCTAGGTTAGATCAGCCTTTAGACAACATAAGATTCTTAATTACCATTTTTGCAAAACAACATCTGGTGTACTATGGCTGACTTACTTTCCGTGACTGATTGATTACTGTCAATGAAATAAGGCATTGGAGCACAAAATTTCCATGTGCATGCTTCTAGAACTCTACGATTTCCTACATGTATAAAATGAAGTAGCTTAATCCTAGAGATTATGCCTATACCAGAAAAATTATTCAAATTGTTTTATTTCGGCCACGCCATTAGGGTGGTGGTATTGATCTGGTTGTTCAAGTCCAATAGTAGACTGTTTCGTAGGCTCCTTCAACCTTCCTCTTGCTAAACCTAAGACAGTAGAATCATCTTTACATTGCTTAAAACAAGGAGACCCTATTCTTTTTTAAATTCAAAAAGGGGGTACTACTCTCATGTAATTTTTTTAAAAATTCCATGTTAGAAAAAATATCACGTGGCATTTAGCAACCCTGTCAACTTTTCCATCCAGGTATGGTTTGATTTGAATGTTTTATAAGTGTTGGGATTCAAGTTGAACGATCCAAAACGTTAAGGCTCAAGTAAGATTTTGGGGTAAATGTTAAAATTTAAAATGCTCTTTTGGCTAAACCAAATACCTATATGCATATACATTTCAGAAGTACCACCTTCTAGTGAATGACCTCTATCTTAAAGTCAGACCTTAGCCAAAATAAAATACTTTAACATAAAAATTCAATCCTTCCACACTATTTTTTAAAGAAGGTCAATTTTGTAATAAATGCAGCATATTCTCCCTACTTCTAACATAATGTTTCTTCTATATAGAAAGTCCTTAGTCGATGAGTTTTTGTTTGTAATTCTCTACATAATTTTTTGTTACTCATATTTACATAAGAATTATCTTTTAAGTGAGTCTCCAATCACAAAAAAAGTTGCTATAGATTTCATAAGAAAAATGCCCTAATAATTAGATGTTTAACAAAAAATATCTTCAAAACTACTTCATCCTTTAGAATTTTCAAAACAAACACAACTTTGAAAAAATCTCTAAATTTGGGAATGATCCTGATAACATATGATTATATCACAATCACAATTACATTTTTTTTGTTTAAGAATAAACATTACTTTTGATATGCATTAATCTTTCAAGTTGTATATTCTCACTTATCTCACGTATCTACAATTGTATTGTATATATTGAAGTCTTTAGACCTTCTATATTTACACACAGAAAATACAATACATTTCATTCTCTTCGGAGCTAATTGATCTCCATTTAAGTGCCTTAGATGATACAGAACCAAAACCAATCATCAAACCAAAATCCATCTTCTCATTGCCCAAACTCCCACTTAACTCCCTTAGCCATAGTATTCCAAACTTGTAAATCCCTTTAAAAAAATTGTGTGCTTATATTAAAAATTCCCAATGAATTTTGTACATATGTAAAATTATCATTTTACTCGAAGTCTAAATAGGCCAATCTTTTAAGTTTTTCCTTAGGAGCATACAATTTCATCTTGTTAAGAAAATACCACCACTTAAACAAAAACATAGCTGAGATATTTTAGTGTATAAAAGAGAAATTAGGCACTTCATATAAAATATGCATATTGGATTACACAAAAGAGAAAATAGGATTCGTTTAGTTTTGTTTTTATTTTTCATACTAATTTTTAGTTTTTGTTATCTCTATTTAGGTTCTTTTTTTAAACAAAAACAAAAATAAAAACCTGTATCAATGTAGTTATGTTTTTATTATTAATAATAATTATATATTATATAAAACTTAAAGATAAATTAATTT
>JAOQML010000009.1:13299115-13315404 GCA_027568935.1 Erythroxylum urbanii | reverse complement strand
AAAAAATTCACAATTTCTGTCAATAATGGTCAACACTTCACCGATGGAAACCACCATACCGTCAGTAAATTTAACGACGGAATTAAAACATTCCGATGCTAAATTTACATATGGTTTAGAAACTTACTGTCGGTAAATTTAGCATTGGAAAATTATAGCCCCGTCGGTAACTTACGGACGGAAAAAATGTGACAGTCGGCAATTTTTTTATTCAAATTACCGACGGTAATGTCGTTTCGTCGGTAAACTTACTGATCGCAAAATTTCTTTACTATCAGTAAGATTAGCTATGGCCGAATCTATGACATTTTTATCTGTCGTTAAATTCCATCGATAATGTTTAATACCGACGGAATATTTATCTTTTCCGTCGGTATTTTTCGTCGCTAACTCATAATTTTTTTGTAGTGAATTGAGTTGACATCAAAGATAAGGAAGTAGTAGTATTATATTATTCTATTTTAGGTATGTTATCCATGTTGAATAGGACTTATAGAATTTCTATTATAGTAGGATTTAAATTAGAAATCCTTTTCCTACTAGAATTAGTATTCTAATAACACTATATATATGTACTTAGTCTTTCATTAATAAGAAGCAATCTAAAATTTTTCTATAAATTTGAGAGTTTTCAATTAGAAGGTGTGATGCTTTTTTCTAAGAATGGTTCTTAGACCCTAGGAGTGATTCCTAACCCTAGGAGTGATTCCTAGTTTCCTACTATTCATTCTTTATGTTCTTTCCTAAAATTCTAGTAACCCTAACTCAAATTCCAACCCTCTTAAACCTACATTCCAACCATCTCAAACTTACATTCCAACCATATTAAACCCTAAAATTCTAGCAATCAAACCTTAAATTTCTAGCTTTACAAAATCTGAAAGTTCTACATTAATCCTAGCCAAAATTCAACCTTGAAACCTAATATTCGAGCGGCTCAATATCATCCACCCTTCTTAATTTTGTGTTTTAACTACTAGTTCATAATTCCTTTATTTGTCCTACAACAGTTTGGTATCAGAGCTTTGGTTCACGATGTCGACACATAGCCGAAGGACATACAGAGAAATGTTCAGCGACCAGGAGCGAGATGAGATAATTGTTCGAGGTATAGAAAAATTAGACTATACTGATCCTTGATCGCAAAGTGCTCCAAGAACTAGCCCAGAAAACAATACCAGGCGACAAACTACACTTGATGGTGAGGGAGGAGAGAATGAAATCGAAGAAGAAGAGGAAGATCTGATGAGTACATGTGTTTGAACGAAGCTAGAGAGGAGTTAGAAGGAGACTCTAGTGATGAACTAGCTAGTCCTACAAATCTTAACATACTGTGACACATACTTACAACCCCTAAAATAGAAGAACAAAAAGAATGGCTTCGTACTATTATTTTCTTTACTCAAATTAGATGCGAAGATAAAGTATGCAAGCTTATCTTTGATAAAGGAAACATTATGTACGTGGCATCGGAGAACATGGTGAATCGATTGAATTCACTCACGGAGAAACATCCAAATCCCTACAAAGTTGCTTGGGTAAATGATAGCACTATACTAGTTGCTTGAAGGTGTTTGGTGTCTTTCAAATTAGGAGTATATGAGGACTTTATTTGGTGTGATGTCATTCCTATGAAAGTATCCCACATTTTACTTGGGCAACCGTGGCTTTATGTTCGAGATGTGTAGCACTTTGGAACAGCTAACACCTATCATTTTATGTTCCATGGAAAGAAGATAGTTTAAAGCCTATGAAGGTAGACAAGGTAGAAAAACATAACCAAGTGGATTCTTAGCAAACTCTAAAGCTGAAACAATTGAACAATAAGTTCAAACACTTAAAGAGCAAGCTGAAACACCTGAACTGGAGGTTGAAACACCTAAATAATAGGTTGAAACCCCTTAACAACAAATCAAAACATAAGGACAACAGGCAAAAACAACAAGGCAACAAGTTGAAAGAATTGGACTACAAGTTAATATAACATAACAGGGGGCTGAAAAGAATAACAAGTAACTACATAGAGTTCTGAAGCTTGATAATTCAAAACTTGATGATGTCCTAGGTGTTAACCAAATATAAAATGTCACATGTGAGGTCAATTAAGGTATATAGAGAAGATATGTAGGTCTCAACAATAGTAAGGAGAAGTCAAGGATTTTATTGATCAACCTTAAGATGAGCAATTGTTTGTGATATAATGCTTTATCACTAGCAACTCTATAGAAAATTAGCTTATAGATGGTGATTGTACAAACTATATGACTTATGATTCAGAAAGCTTGAAGGAAACTAATGTTCTAAAGTTAGAACTGAAAATGGAGAATATATTGCTGTGAAAAGCAAATGAATAGTAGTAAGTGAGGACAACATAGGTTTGAAATTAATCTCAGATACTTCATATGTTTCATAAATTGATCAAAACCTCTTGAGTGTTATTTCAACTATTAGAAAAATTCTATAGGATGTGCACCAAAACCCTTTGAATTAAATGCTTTTCACTTTAGTCCCTAATTTTTTAAAACTATTATTTACCCTCCAAGTTATGTTTTTGTATCACTTGTACCCTTAGTGTCATTCTCCATTAGAAAACCTAATCGAAAATGACAAAACGATGTTGTATTGCTTATGTTATGTGGCACAACTAAGACATGTTTAATGTCACATAACACCTAAATAAGCAATACAACATTAATTTTCCCTTCTTTGTTAGGTTTTCTAATGGAATGTGACATTAAGGGTGTGGGTGATACATGAGCATAACCTCAAGGGATAATGATAGCTTTTAAAAATTAAGGACTAAAGAAAAAAAGGTTTAAACATCAAGGGTTTGTTGTAATTAACCTTGATTTATAAGGTATTGCTTGAGGACAAAAATTATGTAATTAAAGATGCAGAAGACAATAAAGTATTTAAAGTTCAAATAAAATACAAAAGATTTGCCTTGAAGTTGTTGGAAGAGGAGTGGTTCTAATACATAAGGAAGACAATAACATAGTGCTTTGGCATAAGAGATGGATACATTTTTCACCGTGTTTCTCTCCTTTTTGTGAAGAAGAACAATATCTTAAAAGGCTTGACTAAATTAGAGGATAAGCTTCCTACATGTGTTGCTTGTCAATATAGGAAGCAGGTAAGGCTTCCTTTTCTATGAAAATAGGTTTAGAGAGTTATGTGCTGTAATTAGTACACATACAAAGACCTAAAAATATATCATCATTGAATGAAAGTAAGTATAGTATTGCTTTTGATGATGTGACAAGAATATGATGGATTTACTTCATGAAACTTAAAAATGTTGTTACTAACATTGTTTGGAAGTTTAAAGCTTACATAAAAATTCAAGTGATGTAAAAGCAAATGATGGTCTAATAATGAAATTCAATATACCTCTAAAAGACGTAACAAGTTTAATGAAAATATAGACATTGAACATCAGTTCAAGGCACCTTACACTCCTCAATAGAGTGGATTTATGGAGAGGAAAAATAGATTATGGAGAGAAATAAATGCTTATTTCATAACAAAATTACCAAAGAAATTCAGGGCTAAGGCTGCAACTACATTAACTTTTTTCTAAACAAATTTTCAATAAAAAATTTGTAGAAAAAGACTCTATTTAAAATGTGGTACGACTATAAACCAAGGATCCTTAATGCGAGAACATTTGGTTACTTGTGTTTTTCTTACATTCCTCAAGTCAAGAGAGACCAATTAGGTCAAAAAAAAAAGGCATAACCCTAAATTTTTATAAGCTATAACTCAATTTCAAAGGCCTATAAGATCTATTCACCGTAAAGCAATAAAGTGATTTTTAGTAAGTATGGCTAATTCCTTAAGTCAGAAGGTTAGAGCTTGAAGAATGACAAGAAGCTCGATTTCTAAGGGGTGAATGATATTGTTGACGAATAACCTGTCAGGGGAACTAGATCATTCTCCTACATTTATTAAAGTTGTAATCTTATTGCAATGGAACCTATAAGGTATGAAGAAGCTGTAACATATGAGAAATAAATAGTTGCAATGAAAGAAGGCTTAATATGATTGAAAAGAACCAAACATGGGAGTTAGTAGATAGATCTGAAGAAAACTGTAGAAGGCAAATAAGCTTATAGTACCAAGTTCAACTCTGATGGTATTGGGAACAATAGAAGGCAAGGCTTGTTTTCAAGGGATATGCTCAAATATTTGGAATAGAATTTTCCAAAACATTTGCCCCAGTTGCCATGTTAGATACCACAAGGACATTGGTGGCTGTTCTTGCCCAAAAGGCTTAGATCATACAACATATGGATGTCAAGGTAACCTTAATGGCTATTTAGCAGGAAAAAACTTTTACGAAACAACCTTAAGGATTTATTGTTCAATGGAAGGAGGAGAAGTGATATCTATTAGAGAAGCTGTTATATGCTTTAAAATGGACACCAAGGGGCCTGCTATAACAGGTTTTGTTCGTCGTCTTCTTACATTTGCTGTTTGTTCTTAAAGCCCAACTCAACATCTAATTATGTGATTTATGTCTATGAAAAAAAGTAAAATTACCGGAAAAAAAAAACAGTCGTAAGCAATGTAAATGACTATCTACTCAAGATATACCTGTTTGGAGCGAAGTTGGAAGGGGATGACTTGTGTGTAGGGTGAGATGGCTCCTCCGAAGAAATCGAAGAAAGGCAAAAAGGTTTCAAAGAAATTGAAGAAACAGAAGAAGCATGGCAAACCCACGACCAGTGTGGTTCCAATCGACCCCAAAGCCTCTGATTCGGATTGGTGGGATAGTTTCTGGCTCAAGAATTCTTCTTCTCCAGGTTCCTTTTCCCTTTTTTTTCCCCCCCTCTTTTTCGCTGTCACTTGCTCACCTTTTCTGTGAAATTGCTTGAAATTTATAAACTAATTTCTTGCTAGTGAATCTGGGTCCTTTCTATTTTCAATTGGTGTGTTTTCCCGTAGAAATAGAATGCACTGGGATTTGCTTTACATAGTCTACATTGCAGTTGGTCTGTTGTGAAATGTTCAAGAATATGCATTTATGTCATAGGCGATGTCAGATTTCGTAAAATTTTCAGTTACTAGTGGACTTGTATTCGGATTTGGAATTTGACATTGTAGATTTTCCGGTGCCATCTGATGAAGAAGATGGGTTCAAATACTTCTTCAGGGTTTCAAGAAAGACTTTTGAATACATTTGTTCTCTTGTAAGAGAAGATCTGATATCAAGACCACCCTCCGGGCTCATCAACATTGAAGGAAGGTTTCTTAGTGTTGAAAAACAGGTTGCAATAGCTCTCAGACGGCTAGCTTCCGGCAAGTCTCAGGTCTCAGTTGGGGCTGCCTTTGGGGTCGGCCAGTCAACTGTCTCTCAAGTGACTTGGAGATTCATTGAATCTTTAGAAGAACGAGCCAAGCACCATCTCAAGTGGCCTGATTCAAGTAGAATGGAGGAAATAAAGTCCAAGTTTGAAGCCACATTTGGGTTGCCAAATTGTTGTGGAGCTATTGATTCAACTCACATCACAATGACACTTCCAGCTGTTCAAACTTCGGATGATTGGTGCGACCAAGAGAAGAATTACAGCATGTTCTTGCAGGGGATTGTTGACCATGAGATGAGGTTTCTTGACATTGTGACTGGTTGGCCTGGAGGCATGACAGTGTCGAGACTCCTCAAGTGTTCTGGATTTTTCAAGCTTTGTGAGAATAGGAAACGTCTGAATGGAACTTTGATGACTTTAGCTGAAGGGGTGGAGATCAGGGAGTATATTGTTGGTGGCGTTGGCTATCCTCTTCTTCCATGGCTCATAACACCTGATACAGGTGATGAACTTTCTGATTCCTTGATCAGTTTCAATTCTATGCACGAGTCCGCCAGGTTGCTAGCAGTGAGGTCATTTTTACAATTAAAGGGTAGTTGGAGAATTCTTAATAAGGTCATGTGGAGACCTGATAAGCGGAAACTACCAAGCATTATCTTGGTATGCTGTTTGCTCCAGAATATTATGATTGATAGTGGAGATCAACTGCATCCTGATGTTGCTTTGTCCGGCCATCACGATTATGGCTATGGAGAACAGTGTTGTAAGCAGGTTGATCCACTGGGAAAAACCACAAGGGAGAACCTAGCGGTATACACAAAACAGAAGTGTCTGTTGAATTAGTAAATCCCCCCTCCGAATTCCAGAGCTTGTAGTTGAAGAATCCTTAATCAGGTCCTAGGTGAATTTTGTGGGGTATATGCCTCGTGTAAATTTAAGAACGAATGTCTGTCTCTAATACATCATTCATTCTGATCTCAACCAACGTCTGTTGACCTTGTTGCTTGTATTTTCTCAACATCAGTATCTTAATCTTGTAGTTAGAGAAGCATGGTTGGACTTCATATTTGAAAACAGAAATTGTACAGTAGAAGCATATTTTCATAAACTCTACCAACATCGTTGAAATACACAAGTAACAGTTGCTACCAGGAACGGAAGGAAGAAGAGAGTTGCGCCTGGACCGTCCTAGTCCATGTAAAACAAACATTGTTCCAGAGCTAAGAAACTATCTTAGGTATGGATGGTAACACGAGTACAAGAGGGTTTGGTTGTGTCAAAGCTTTGGCTCTCTGGCCGTCTTAATTGTTAAACCACCCCGTATCTTTCATTGCCACCTCTACAACATGAGCAAGCATTTTTAACCCACCTGTAGGATGGCCTAGGACGTGTTTCTAGACATGTTTTAATAGAATCTGTAGAGAAAAATAAAATGGAAACAAACCCACAAGATAAGCAAATGCCCTCTTGGAGCAACTTCTCGAAGTTTAGATGGAGCCTGAAATGTACAGTAGGATCTGTAGATCTACCGAAAATTTCTAGGAAAGGAAGTTTATGCACAAAGCAGCTAAAAAAGTCTCAAAAGTAGGCATTTAGAAACTACGAATGTATGGATGAAAATATAATCGTCTCAATCGCTTGTTGGTGGTTGCACGCACGAACAGAAGTGCCCCTTCTTTCGTTTCTGGCTTGTTCTTGTCCCACCGTAGAGATAGTCTCGCAGCAGAACTCTGGTTTTTCTCTCAATTATTCTGGTTTTCCCACTGCTTTTGTTTTCATCATCAAGTTTCAGTAGCAGAAACTGCAATTTCTGAACCTCTATCTGCAATCTCCCAATTTTTTCTGACACCCTTCTCGCCTGTTCTGAAACTTTCCTCCTCCTGGTTGTAGCATTCTCATCTGGAGCTGAACTTGTTTCCTCATTGAAGGATATTGAATTGTTGTCTTCAATGCTCTTAATTAGTTT
The DNA here is from genome assembly GCA_027568935.1 of Erythroxylum urbanii. Taxonomy (NCBI): domain Eukaryota; kingdom Viridiplantae; phylum Streptophyta; class Magnoliopsida; order Malpighiales; family Erythroxylaceae; genus Erythroxylum; species Erythroxylum urbanii. The sequence goes on along the minus strand of JAOQML010000009.1, from coordinate 13,308,129 downwards.
GCGATTAAACTCGAACAATCTCATGATGGTCTCCTCTGACTCTTCTAACTGTTCCTTCAAATTGTCGAATTCAAAGCCCTTGCCTTTTTTGCTTTTCTCTGTGATCTCCAACTTCCTCCTCAAATCATGCACAGTAATTTGAAGGTTTGCTAACTTTTGAGCATCAGAATCTAGTCTTTCGAGTACTTTCCTCTCACTTGTTTCTTGAAAAGATCCCGAGAATCGTTTGGAAATCTCCAATTTGTCAACATTTACCTCCTTCTCAACCAGAGAATCGGATGAGGGATGCCGTCTACTGTGTTTCTTCCCATTCGGTGAAGTGATCGCTTTCTGGGACTTCCCGACAGTCAGGCCGATGTTGCCATTCTTGTTGTTAGCTTCCCATATTTCAAGCATCTGATTATCGGCTTCTCCTCTGCTGATTCCATGGGGAGAACAATCGGATATCTGATCGAGGATTATGTCTTTAGTCATCACTTCCTCTTCAGAGATTTCGTGCTTTTGTTTTCGTGTCCTGAGATGATCGACAACTACAGGTTCCAGTTCCTCAACCTCTGGTCTAGGATTAGCATGCTTGCCTTTCGAACTACCTTGCCGGTGCAAGCTGCTTCTTGATTTCAACTTTTCAATCTGCCTCATTGCAGCCTCCAGTTTGGAGTTAGCATTTATGTTCTCCACCATTAGATGTCTCTCCTTTTCCATTACTGCGTTCTCTATTGCTCTGATCTTCATTTGCATTTCCTGCAAGGCCAGCAATCCACCACCGAACATTGCATTCTCTCCTTCGCTCAATTGTTGACACCAGTCAGTATGAACGATCGTTGTGTCATCCTGCAAGTGATGGACTTTAGAGGATACCCAGTAGTGGATGCAAGGAATTGAGGGAAGAAAATGATTATTAAGGCCTTTCACAAAAGCAATCCTACTAATGTCCAAGATGGTTCTCAACAGAAAGCATACTTATCAAAAAAGAACAGATTCTTGACGAACAAATGGATGCTTGAATGAAGTTTTGGGAGTTCTTAGGTAAGATCAAAAAAAATTCCCAAGTGACCGATTATGCTACTCCACATAATTGAAAATAATAATAATTAAAATAAATAAATAAATAAGGTGGAGGTACTACTCTTAACTGGCAGTTATAGATTTAGACTAGCTAAAGAATCTCAGTATTGATGCAGATTGGAAGTATATATAGAAGCGAGCAACCACCTTCGCATCGTTGCCGTTGGCTTGGCCACAGTTTTCGTGAGGAAGAGTGTGACTTTCTAATGAAGTAACGCTATCCCTCAAAGAATTGAAAACTGGGATAATGGCGGTCATGTGAGCTGTATGTCCTTCGTTTACACCTTCAAGTGTACGTACTGTTTCCTTCAGCTGGTCAATCTCCATAGTTCTTGAGCAGTCCTTATCTTGGTGGAGTTCACATGCTTTAACAAGCTCACGAACCTTTTCTTCCAAAATTGCTTCTGTCACAGCAGATATCTGCAGTTCACCAAATAATGCAGTAGCCTGAGACTGCCACTCTTCGAGCTCATCTCTTTCCTTTTGCAGTTCATGATTCAAATTGTCCTCCCTACTTTTAGTTACCACATATTCTTCATGCAATTTACATAGCTCAATCTCTAATTTCTTATTCTCTTCATGGATGCACTCCACCTTCCTAATCTGCTCGTCATAATGTCTAGATAATGTCAGCAATTGTCTTTCTTGATCTGCTCGAATGACCTCAACCTCACTACAATTGCACTTCAGATTCTCTACCATTTTTTGCAGTGCCGCATTCTCATTCTCCACAGAACAAAGCTTCTCTAACTTGCTTTCCATTATCTCTACTTTCCGCTTTAGGTCATAATTCGTATAATTAAGTTCATCCAGATTTCCTATCAGCTTCTCAACTTCCAGAGACTTTCGAATGATGATATCCGTGAGAAGGGAAGAATGGATACCCTGAGATACCGATTCACAAAAAGCAGCACAGATTTCCTCATCTAGGTTACATTTTTCTGCCTTCAAGGTTGAGAGTGACTGCATCAACAATCTCTGATCAGAAAGCAACTTGGAATTCTCTTCTAGCATGTTTTTATGACCCAGTTCTGAGTCCAAAAGCTGTCCCTGTAGATTCTTAAACTCATCCCTCAAAACGTCCTCTTTGTTTTGCCCCTCTGTAACTTTCACCTGCAAACCTGCATTCAACTCTACAAGTTTTTGGCTCGCAACCTGCAAAACCAACTGCTGCTCCATCTTGGTAGTGAGCTCCTGATCAAGAATGTCTTTAGCTGTCACAAGATTAGCAACCTCTATTTGCAGTTCCCCAAGTACGGAAACAAGAACAGAATTCTCAATGACCAGCTGCTCATTTCTGAAAAGCAACTCTTCTGTTTCTTCAATCTTGTCAACCACATAGTTCAGGAGGTCTTGCTCCGCCTTACCTTCATACCACTGGTTTGCACCAGGTTCAAGCGTCCTTATCACTCGGTAAAGCCCCATCTTCAATGTTTTAATTTGGTCAAACAAAGACTGCACTTTGGCTTTTTGGGCTGTTTTTTCCGATTCCAGTTCAGAAATCAGTTTGTCTGACAGTTTAGATGCCTCAAGTAGTTTCTGATATTGAAGCAAGAGGGAAATGTTCTTTTCTTCCATGTCCCGTACCCACCTTTGCAAGATAAAAATCTCAATCTGAGAATTAACACCTTTTTCCACTTCATCCTCGTACTTTTTTATTCTATGATGAACTTCTTCTTCTAGTAAGCAGATCTTTGATGCCATGCTAGCCAGCTGGGACTCACTGAACTGGGCAAGACTAGCATATTCTTTCTTCTGAGCGTCAAGAGAAACCTGTAGCTCTTGTACTTCATCAAGTATTGCATCTTTATCTTTCTCCAGATTATAGTAGTTATCTGTTAACTCTCTGAAATTTTTCTCCAAATCTTCCAGTCTTTTCTGAGTAATGTCCAACTCAGATATCAAGCTTCCTTTGGCAATGACCAGGTCAGACTTCTCATTCTGCATCGCCTTATACAATTCCTCCTGGCTCTTTAATTTCAATCTCAAGCTTTCAAGCTCAGCATTTGCATCAAGAAGGGAATTCTCCAGAAAAAGGTTCTTCTCCGTGACTTTCTCCAAATGCTCAGTTGCAACCAGCAACTGTGAGACGAGCGTTGTCTTCTCAGAAGCAAGAGCTTCTTTATCTGCCAGAAGAAATTGATAGGATTCTTCTAAACTCTTCAGCTTTTTCCTAAGCTCCTCTAGCTCGACATTTAGATCTGACAAGGAATTTTCCAGAACCGCATTTTTAGCGATAAGTTTCTCCATGTTCTCAAGCTTCCCCAGAAGTGCTTCATTTTCACTTCTCTCTTTCTCAAGATTCCCTTTCAATTTCGTGTTCTCCTCTTGCAAATTCTTCACAGAAGAACCAAAAGTATCTGAACTGTAGCCAATTGATTCCACCTGATTCATTACAGCCAGATGTTTCTTGTTAAGTTCATTTATTTCCTCTTTTAAACAGTATATTTCTTGCTGAAGAGCATTTCTTTGGTCCACCCGTAGCTCTACTTCAGCTTCAAGTTTTCCTATTGTTTCCCGCAAGCTTGAAATCTCACCTTGCAAATTCTGTATCGTCAAAGTTGAAGATAAATTGACTTCACTCAAGCCCTTATTCTCCACCTTGACCTGCGCCAGTTCATTCTGTAGAATATGATTATGAGTTTCCAGGCCCTCTGAAATCTGAGCCCTATTCTGGAGCTCTACGGCCATAGACCTCAGTTTTTCCTGTGACTGGGAATGCAAATTTTGCAGAGTTTGAAAAGCAGTTTCAGCCTCCACAAACCGCAGATGCTCTTCTTGTATGCAAGTCCAAAGTCTTCCCATCTCCTTCTGTTTCTCCGTAAGTTCCTCAGTTTGTGCAGCCACTTGTTGTGATATAGACTCCAATTCTGAGTGTATAGTTTGGTTTGATGTTTCCAACAAAAGACACCTCTCTTCAGCACCCTTGAACTTAGCAACTCCAGTATCTAGCTCAGATTTGAGCTGTCCGACCTCCTCCTCGGCACAAGCAAGTTTATGCTCCAGAAGTGAAATTCTTTCCAGGCACTGCTCGTACTGAGCAGAAGCAGTTTCCTTCTCATTTATTAGCTCAGCTAATGCTTGCTTCAGAATTTCAATTTCCCTTTCAGCTTCTTCCGCGCGCTCATAAGACCTCTTTGCCTCTTCCTCAGCAAGCCTTAATTTTTCCCTCAGATCAGATATCATATCCAGAGATTGCTTGAGCTGTATAAGAGCAGCATCTTTTTCAGATTCTAATCTAGTTATGTCTTCCTTTAGCGATTGTGTTTCAGTTTCAGCCTCACTTGCACGCTCACTAAGTTCCCCTGCATCCTTCTGGGCAAGGGAGACGGTATTCTCAAGATTTGCTATTTTATCCAAACACCGCTGGTAGTGAAGATAACTAGCTTCCCTTTCAGCCTCTACCTTGCCAAGGGCTAACTTCAAAGTTTGTACTTCTGATTCAGCTTTGTTAGCCCGATCATTAAGGTCCATGGAATCCTCTTTTGCACGAGAGACTTCTGACTCCAGTTTAGACAATCTTTCCAAACTTTCTCGATACTGAAGTAGACCAGCTTCCTTTTCAGCTTGTAATTTAGCGAGAGCATTCTTCAATGTTACAATTTCTTGCTCAGCTTTTCCCATACGTTCAGAGTCGGATGGAACTTGAGCCTTGACATCATGGCTACCCTCCTCTGGATCAGAAAAGTTGAGTCCTTTTCTTACTCTTCCTTCAGCAAACCTTGAATGGTTCACCACTTGTCCAGACCCCAAACTATCACTGACCTGTTTCAAACCCTTTCTGCCAGCACCAGTATCAGATTCGTCAGTAAAAGCTCCACTCCTCTTGGCGGTATGGAAAATTGATGATGACGACCCCAAAGAATCACTTTGCAACTCATCAGGGTCAACAAAAGCACGCATTGATGACAAGTCAGGTGTACGAGGATCACCATCTGCCAAGGGACCTGTAGGTGATTCATCAGTAAGAACAAACGGAATTTGATTGGGAAATGCTTCTGCCATCGTCCGATGTGCCTGGCGTAGCACCCCAGTTGCATGATCATATCTTTCAGCCAATGCACGATAAGCCCTGTAGAATTCTTCAACCAATTTCATAAGCTCGGGTCTTTTTTTATAGTACATTTCTGCTCTCCGTGCAAATGAATCTGCATCTTCTTCAATGAGTTTAATCATTTGTTTCACTTTAGCATCCATATCTGTTCCGACAGAATAGAATCAGATCAAGGCATTAATGCAGAAACAAATAAAGAGAAAGACCGAAGAAGTTCCGTCTCCAAATTTAGCACTAGAACGGTAGAACCTACTTCGAAATCACTGTCACTGAGCATGACTTGTGAAACCATTATCAAAAAATAATGGAAACTAAAACTGAGTCACGATACAGTATAGAAATTAATTAATTTCCTTCACAATCTCAAAGTAGCAAGTACAATTTTGAAAAAAGCAAGGTAGTTGACACTGGTATTCACAACCTCTGATATCATATAACTAGCACGCAAAGTTCATAACTACAAGACCGTCTTTCAATAGCAACTAAAGTGAAGAGTAAGTACTTCCTTAAACTGCTACAAGTCGCGTACATACAGAGTCCAACATGCCGAATTAAGTTATAATCCCATTGCAAAGGCAGCATCTATAGGGTGATCTAAGAAGATAGAAACAGAATAAAAACCAAGTTTCCAAAATAAAACAGAACAATACCAGTAAGATTCTCCTGAAGCCATTTGGAGTTTTTTGGGCTGATGTGACTGTCCCACCACCAAGAGTACTTGCGTTTAGAATTTGCCTCCGAGACGGTTCCCATGGCTAAATCCAAGTAGAACACTGTCACTAAATTCCTTTAAACAAAGACGGATGACTCAACCAGAATACGAGACGAAAACGCCAGTCAAGAGTGCAAAGATGGCCAAATATAAAGCTCCAAAGCCGTTCTTTCAACAACCTCCAGAAACAAAACATTCCATAATTTAGCTTCCATACGAAAGATCATGATTCGCAATCAATTGAGATCAGACCTTAAACTACCTGATCAGCCGTAAGTAGTCCAAGGATTAGGAACAAAGGTCAACTGCTAACTCCAAAACTGGCAGCATGAACCTGATCGTGGAAACACCACAAAACTGAAAAATTATATAGAAGCAAAGTTAGATCATCGAGTTTCATAGTTAAAAACGTCAAAGAACAAAAAGAAAAAAGTCGCTGCATAATCATACTTGAGAAATCATACAATCATCATGCACTAACGTGGAATTGAAGTGAAAGACTTCAAACAAACATTTCTTGAAAGCTCGTAGAGAAGGAAAAATAAAAGAGAGAGACATAGAAATGAAGAAAGAAAAAGACAACAATACCAAAAATCGAACACGAGAACAACAGAAACACAGGGCGGCTTTGAACACGTTCACTAACATAAAGAAAAGACAGAGAATCTCACCGGAAAATATGAACGCGGACGCTTTATGTTACTACTGATCAGCAGTTACTGGAAAATAACAGACAAGTTTAGCAGGTTTCACATATGCTATGGAGTTTCAACCCATGGTTGCTAGATCTCAGCTTGCGTCTGTGCGTCTCTTTATTTCTCTCTCCGGACGTTGCTTGCTTGTTAGGTACTGTTTGCTGATAAGGAAAGCATAACAAAAGTCCAGGAGAAGGAAAAGTAAAAACAAAAACGTAAATTTCTAGGAAAAACACCCAAGTGAGTGATTTCTGCTGTTCATTTCATTATATATATATATGTACACTGTACTCGTGTTGGGGTGATTCTGGGAGATTTTGTTTATCCCTTATTCAATTGAGGAGATTGAGGACTCTTAATTACGGCTTCCCGAAATTACTAATCAGCCCTTGTTAATACCTGTTATATGTATTGACGGATCGTTAAGAAAGATTCTGCTACCATTAAAGTGGAGATGCAGTCAAATGTCCAAATTTGGTAATAAAATAAAAAATATAATTACTAAATGTGATACAGTGTAAGTAAGGAGTGAATGGTCATAACTTGATGAAGAAAACAATTTACACGAATCCAACGGTAAGGCATTTGACATTTACACAGAAGAGTTGCTCAATTTAATGACTCCATTAAACTCCATTTTTGGCCGTTGATGACTTGATTCCCAGTTACCACTAAATTAAAGACGTAAGAAGTAAACAACCAATGATCCTTGGTGTAAGGCCAAATGGGTCTTTTCGATGGGTTTCGTACAGCTATGTGTAGAAAGAGAATTGGTGAGGGGCATTGTTAGAAAGAATCTTTAAGGGGTGCTGCTTGCCTTGCCTTGCCTATAGGATGATATGATTGAGTTTGACACGGTGCTCTCGTGCACTTTAGAGGAAAAGGTTAGGGACTTGGGCGGTGGCGAGGACGGCTGTCATTCGTCAGTTCACGAGAAGAAATCTGAAATCCTCTTCCTATTGTCCAATGTGGCCCCACGTTTATGTCATTACACCAAAACATGAATACTGTAATACTCCGTTAGAAACCATAGGAAATAGTAAGATATGGAGTTACTATTTAGGAATTCAACTAAAATAGTTAAACGTTATTGTCATAATCAAGCATATCTGTATGTTCAATTTTCATGTGGGAATTCCTTAACTTTGAGAGATGGTCCTAATCATCATGACATTTCTTGGGTGAGTGCTATAAAGCGTCACAGTTGCTTAAAAGTGCCATAATTGACCCATATGGTTCAATAATAACTTTCGTTTAAACAAATGTCATTTTTTAATGTAATCTTCATATATACTTTTGTAAATGTAACAAAAAGTTTAGGACATCAAATTGATTTCAAAAGCCTAATTATGCAGGCAAACACAAGCCACTGGACTCTCCTAACGATGACGTCGATTGGCATTGGGTTGGTTAAGTGGAGAAATGGTGGGTGTAGCCGTGTAGGTGTACGATTTTGGGTTTTGTCTTGAATTACCTGCCCCCCTATCTTAATGACGTCCACATGCTCAGAAATTTTGAAAACTAAACAAGTCTGAATGTCTTAGTCAGTATTAAACAGCCAGCACAGAGGTCGGTACTCGGTGGAGCTTGAATTAGTCTAGACGAGTACACACAATGAGCAACTAATAGTAAGTCAACAAGAAAAGGGAATTAAGATCTATTTTTTAATTAATTTGTTAATTCTAAAATTAACCCACAAAACCAATTCTGCTCGAGGAGTTTTGCTTTGTTTATTGATCACATGATTGCTCATAGTCCTCATACTTTGTGAGCAATATAAGATACCATCAAGATCTTAAATTAATAATTATTGTTGACCATTTTGATTATGGTAATTTCTTTAAGGTTAATGTTGCATGACATGTATATATTTTCCATTTTTATTGATTTCAGTCAACTTATTTTAAAAAATAAAAGTACTATTATAAATGTCAAACTAGATGTTACAATAATTATTGGATATAACAGTAATAATTAGAAGATCACGACTTTGAGTTATAGAAACAGTCTCTTTATAAAATGTAAAAAGAAAGTTGTATATAATTGATAACTCTTACCCGACTCTCACGAACTGAATTTGTCCTTTTTTTAACAGTGTCGAGATAAAAGAAAAATGAAATGGCAAAAGAAAAACAATGTAAATGACATAAGTAACTGTTTTAAGTAATTAATTTTTTAAAAAAATAATTATTTAAACTATAAAAGAGTGTAATGTTGATGACTGAAATTATAGTAAAATGATTGGAGTTCAATATTTAATATTGGTTTCTTAATTCCTTTTCTGTTTGATTATTTTTTTACATGGGTGAATTTTTCATTGTAAAGTGAAGGTTATAGACATACCTATTTCTTTTCATTTGAGTTCCATCAAATCACACAAGATAAAGAAGAATTGAAATGAAATCTAATGCATGTATAGGACCCACCCCTTACATTTTCCCCACTAGTCTTTGCTTTCTGTCTTTATTACTCATCTCATCCTTGCAAG
>JAOQML010000009.1:13276893-13295984 GCA_027568935.1 Erythroxylum urbanii | reverse complement strand
AAATTAGTTGATTAATTAATAAATTGATTTTAAAAATTATTAAAGTAAATTAAACGGAAAAATTATAAATTAGTTTATTTAAATTTTTATTAAATTAATTATTGTTAACAACAGAACGGGGCAAAACTGCTATTTAGAAAACTCCAGGGCGTCTTTATATAAATTCTGAAGTCGCGCAACAAGCTACTAGTATGTGCTTGTTTGTTCAGTCCAACCACCCGATAGACTCTCTGCTAGCTCATGGTACGTGCCCACATGTCGTCGTTGATGACTGATTTGCTCCGACATTCAGGCGGTGTCGCCGTCATTGATGGCGGCATGGCGACGGAGCTGGAACGCCACGGTGCTGACCTCAACGATCCTCTCTGGAGCGCCAAGTGTCTCCTCACCTCTCCTCATCTCGTCCGCGCGGTATTGTACCCATCTCATCATTGACTTCCGATTTACGTTCTAAATGATTCGGTTTCTGTTTTATTTTTTGTTATTTAATACTGAGAATGTAATTCGTGTGCTCTCTTTAGATCTTGTTCTGTTAATTTCGAAGTAAATGTTGTGTCGTTAATGTCAAAAAGAACTAGGTATTTCGTTTCGTCTTTGTTAGCTATGTTTCTGTGTGAAATGATAGTGGATTAGTCATTTGTGGACATTATATTGGTTTATATACTGTCTTGTCTGGCAGTATAAGTTTGTTTTCGGTAGTAAGAACGGGCAAACCACGGAGATAGAGGTCACCATTATTTGGACAAGTTTTTGTGTCGGAGTTGGTGTTGGTTTATGTTCTTTATAGAGTCGGCTTTGTCAGTTTGTTTATGTGGTAATATGATATTATGAATTTTGTTAAACCTAAATATTGGACAACTTAGATACTCTTTGATCTTGTTTGTCTGGAATAAATATATTTAGTGTCTCTGAATTTCGGAAAACTGTGATCTTTTATTGCAATATACGAGTAATGAGTTTTTTAATTTAAACCAGGAACTTATATTCACCATCTATCTCACTGTTCATCTCTACTATTTGATGTTTGGAAAGAGTGAAGGTGAGGGGAAATCATTTCCCCATAGTTTATTCCGTAACCCAATTTTATTTTAGTTGGCTTAGTAAATGAAATATCTTGCAATTGATGGTTCATATTAGGAAGGGCTTGCTTGATTAAGTGGACAGAACTTCTTTCTGGGCCACTGGATAAAGATTTATGATTATTTTTAGAAGTGTAAGCAATTGAATGTCATCTAATAGAAGAAAAGACATGTTCGTGTTTGAGAAATGCTAGCTATAGTTCTATTTAAGGCATTTTGAGCAGGACCATTTTGTTCAGAAGTGGATAAAATGTGATTAAATTTATGGGAAAAGCTGTAACGGGGACACAAACCAAAAAAGATGTTAATGAAGTTAATGGTTTAGTGACTTCTTTTTGAAGGGATAAAAACATGTCTTAATGTTACCTTTTAGAATGTGAACTGTAATATATCTCCACATTTTTCTGGTTCTTTTGCTTCACAGGTACACCTTGACTATCTTGAAGCTGGTGCAGATATCATTATCACAGCATCTTATCAGGTATGATTCTCTTTGACTGCCATCAACTGCTTTTGCCCACCCAAAAGAGAAATAAAATGCACCTTCATGCTTCCCCTCTCTCTTTCTCTATATGTATGAAATTGACATTCATGTTCAATTCAATATGAATAGGCCACAATTCAGGGTTTTGAGGCTAAAGGCTTTTCTACGGAAGAAAGTGAAGCCTTGCTTAAAAAAAGCGTAGAGATTGCATGTGATGCGCGGGATATTTACCATGAAAGATGTAAAGAAGGTTCTCTTGATGGTAATAACAACGGTAGGGTTCTAGAACTACGCTCCATTCTAGTTGCAGCTTCTGTTGGCAGCTACGGAGCTTATTTGGCTGATGGATCAGAGTACAGGTGAGCCAACCTCTTATTAAAATTTGTACACTGATTCTATTGTTCACATTTCTGTGTGCATTAAGCAGCTAGAAATCCTTTCTTTTATTTATGAAATATCTTCTGGAAGTTCTATGCATGGTTTATTGTTCCTTATAGTATCTAAAGCACCAGAATATTACTTTCAACAGGAATTGTACTGATTATGACGGGGGTAGAGTATGACGATTATTAATTCTCCATCGTTTCATTACTTTATGTCATTTACTGCCAAATTAAGCTTGAGGGCATCAGACTATTGTCGCTTTTTTCCTGGAAAGGAGAATACAATATACTTCACTGCCTTCATCTCTTATTATGTTTCGTCTCTTTATTAGTGGGAACTACGGCGACAAAATTACTCTACAATACCTGAAGGATTTTCACCGGAGGAGGGTGAAGATCCTGGCAGAATCAGGGGCTGACCTCATAGCTTTTGAAACAATTCCAAACAAGATAGAAGCTCAGGTAATATGCAGGGTCTTTTCCACGTTGTAATATTTCATTTACTTTGGTTTTCCTAAACATTTTGTATCATTGAAGGTATAAGGAAAAGCATGCTTCAGTGCTAAAATTTTTGTTTATTGTGCTATGCTATACCTGGCTAGGAGTTTCTTCAATTATTGAACCAGGAACCTGCTTCATATTGATGTTTGGGTAATGCCAAATTGAGTTTGTTGAAGAAGGAAATTGTATGAAACGCTGGATCTTAGGCTAGCTATGTCCTGAATGCTTGATTTGCTACTTATTTCTTGCAGGCCTATGCTGAGCTCTTAGAGGATGAAGGCATAACTATTCCTGCTTGGTTCTCCTTTAACTCTAAAGATGGTATCAACGTGGTTAGTGGCGATTCTTTAATCGAATGTGCCTCAATAGCTGAATCCTGCAAGAAAGTTGTAGCCGTGGGAATAAACTGCACACCTCCTAGATTTATTCAGGGACTGATATTGTCTATGAAGAAGGTACTCTTATGGTGGTTATTCAAACAGAATTTGTTGGTTTCTTTTGTCCTTTTTGTGGATAGTTGAGGTTATGTTCTTATGGATTTGGAAATGGTCCTATCTTGTTATGTTTGAAATTTATACATAAAAGATTCTTCAGGTGACTACCAAGCCGATTCTCATATATCCAAACAGTGGGGAGAGTTATGATGCTGAGCGAAAGGAGTGGGTGGTAAGTCCTTTTTTGCAGTGGAATACATATTATTTTAAAATCAATGGAAGGCATTTTGAAAAAAGTACCCAGGTAGAACCCTTTAATTGACTCTGGAAATAGCAAGCAAACACATGTTTTAAGTTTTCAAAGAATTATATTGTACAGCAAAACTTGGTTGGATTGTCAACCGAAATGGGGAAATGAAAGCTAAGAAATATATGGATTCCATTTGTTATTTTATGTTAAGTACAGCCTTGAAACTTAATATATTGGCCTCCTTCTATAAATGGCAAACTGACGTCTGTTTGCATTTGTTTCCGTTGCAGCAAAATAGTGGGGTGTCTGATGAGGATTTTGTTTCGTACGTAGATAAATGGTGTGAGGTTGGAGCTTCTCTGGTTGGAGGTTGTTGCCGAACTACTCCTAATACTATCAGAGCCATATGCAGGACTCTTCCACATAGATCTGCGGATCAATCTTGCTAATCACCAGTAACCGCCCTGACTTCAAATGGAGATGCTACAATGACCAAAACATCCAGCAGAAAACATCTCGACTTCAAATACCAGGAAGCATCCGTGGTGTGCAAGATCCGCTTTTGGCTTTGAAAGATCCAACTGACGACGTCAGACCTAGATGTCTCGCTTGTTTGGCATCCTTATCCTTGCTTACTTCTTCGTATTAATGTACTTCTGTAAAGATTATCTTTGAAGTTAACGACAAGCAGTTTCAGTCTGACAGTTTTTTAAGGTTGTGTTGGAAGTTCAATGATAGCTCCTCAGTTTACCAATTAGTATTTAGTAGTAGCTGACTGAACGACATAAATATGTTTTGGTCCGAAGCATTTTACTCCGAAACTTGGTACTGCACAGGGTCTAGATGAAGATTACTGGAAAGCTGAAGTGTTTGCCTATCCATTTTATATCTACCGCATATTGGAAGCTACTAATTTTAACTTGTCAAACATAATAAAGTCTTGAGAAGTGGCCAAAAAAGAAACAAAAAATTAGTATTTTTGGCTAGTCATTGCTTGATTCCAAGCCTGGCAATGCATTTCTTGGGATGTATTGCTTTACCACTCATTTTCTATTCGGACATATCTCTTTATATATTCCACTTAATAGGCTGCATCTTTCAAGTTCACGGTATCAAGTACATGTGTAAAACAAATGTCTTTAGTGCATCAAAGGTCCATTGTTTCAAGTACAACACATTCCTTATATTGCTACGAGGAACTACGAATTCAAGTATCAAAGCCTGAGTAGATGCCACTATCTCTTAACAACCTTTTCTCTTCTTCAACATAACTCTTACCCCTGCTAGCCTGACCAAATTCTCGTTTCCTCTTCTCTTTCTGAGAGAATGAAAGACTCTTCTTCTCCTTTGAAGTTTGCACATTGGCCAGTTGCTCTCCATCCTTTAATGCAGCTTTCGTTCTTTGTCGTTCTTCATAAGATTCTTCAACTTCACCAGTTCTGCCCTGTTCTTTGCCAGTAGACCAAGACCAATCCGGCACTAGTTTATCTTTCGGAGGAGGCACATTCAAAACTGACAGTCCACCTTTATAGCCATGTCGCTTCAATGCTTCAAAGTCCACGACTTTTCGTCTTCCACTCTTGCCTACATGGAAAGGAAAATAAACATAAGGGAGCAAAGCAAATTCTCCTCCAATACCAAAGTGGAGAATTTGAGAAACAGGAACTGAAATGAGGATGTCCACAAACAATACAGGTTCTATGCCACCATGGCTAATTATTCCACTATGATTGCATGAACCAGGGTACCAAAGTATAAAATAACTTGTATTGCTGAAACACTCACCAATCAAATTCCTTCCTCCAACATTGCTTTCTTGGTCCAACAAGTTTCCCACACAAGGATATAGCAGTTTAAGATTAGGCATACAGGTTTATACCGACCTCAGGCTATAGAATCAACCAAAAGTGTTACCCTTCTAAGTTCCACCTCAATAACCACTGTCAAATTTTAAACTAGTTTATTCTTTTACCTATCATTCTCTTGGGTAGCATAAAGAACTCCCAACATTAAGGAACTCACCTTTGTTTACGGCAAATTTCTATCTTCTTCAAGAACCATTAAAGACTAGTTAGCACATATTATGCGTTATTCATGTATGATTTCGGAACCCCTCCGTAATGAAATAGCCATTTTGAATAATTTCATTTCCTGTGCAGTAGAAAAAGAAAAAGAAGTCCATACAAGCTAACAACTAAAGCTGAGAGGTCGACAAGCTGCAATCATGGATAAACAACGTTTGCAGAAATTGAATAACCATCATAATAAACATAATGGGAAAATACCTCCAGATTTACGTTCTTTAGACTCGGCTTTATCAGCTGACCTGTCGGTTGCAGAATCTGAATGCGAGGACGACTCGTCGTCTTCTGAGGAATCATTCCCACCGTCATCACTCCAGGGCATAGGCCTCTTCATGCTTCTTCAATTACAAGCTACAAACCAGGACTTCCGTAAAAATTAGAGCTTCATATAATTATTCCAAGAACAGATCATAGCTTTGCCCTAGACCCACAACCCGAAGATCATAGCAAAATTTAAACAAAACCCGAAATTGTTAGAGGGAGAGAGTTATCTCACTGTTCAAGGAATGGGCACCCATTAGATTGAGAGAGATCTACTAGTTAAATGAAAATGTTGACTCAAAAAAGACGACGACGTTTGTAAGCAATTTTACTTCATTTTTATATCTAGGGTTTGCGTCAATTTTAATTTGACAGTTATGTGGTATTTGGGAAATTTTAAGAAAAAAGAAATGAAAATAACATATTCCCGCTGCACAAGCACTCTATCTGTACCGTTAGGGTTTGCGAAACGACCCTGCAATTCGTCCTTCTATTCGGGAACTGGAGTGCCTCTCCGTCGCTCATTAAACAACTGCCGCCACTCCATCATCTATTAGTGGTTTTGGTGTTGACTATGGAGGTTGATAAAGAGGTCAACGATGGTTCTCTCATTCTGCTGAAGCAAGGAGCTGAAGCTGTGAGTTTCCTTTTACGAACATTATAGCGTGATGATTAGAAAAAAGCAATGCTTTGGCTTTTACTTTTATGCATCTTCTTGATTAAATTCCTCTTGCGGATTTTGTCTTGACTTGATTTTCTAGTCAAGATTAAAATTTGATGGATGTTGCTTGCGAGTTCTTATACTTGTTTCACGTTCCTTTCAGAGAGTTTTCGATTCAACTTTTGTTGGAAGGAGGTGTATTGTCAAGGAACGTTTCTCTAAGAAGTATAGACACCCTACTCTGGATTCTAAACTTACTCTAAAACGCTTAAATGCGGTGGGTTTATTCTCATAACCTGTTTCTCCCTTGCTTCTATACATCATTTGTAAGCTTTGTTCTTTTCATTTTGATGTGTCGTCTTTAATGAATTAAATCGATGGAGCAGGAGGCTCGATGCATGACAAAGGCTAGGCGACTTGGCGTATCTACTCCGGTGTTGTATGCTGTGGATCCGAAGTTGAACACTCTGACATTTGAGTTCATTGAGGGTTCTTCTGTGAAAGATATCTTCCTCGAACTCGGAATCAATGGCGTTGTCCAGGAACGACTGGATGATGTTGCAAAGCAGATTGGAGATGCTATTGGGAAGTTACATGACGGCGGCCTCATTCATGGTGACTTGACCACATCAAACATGCTGATCCAGAATGGCACCAATCTACTGGTGAGTGAGTTGTTTTGCTTTGAAAGAATAAACTGTTACGTGAATTAAATTTTTCATGTGATGTTTTGTTCTAGGTCCTCATTGACTTTGGTTTGAGCTTCACATCAACCCTTCCCGAGGACAAGGCTGTTGATCTATATGTGCTGGAGCGAGCTTTGCTTTCAATGCATTCTTCATGTGGCGATGTGGTAATTTTATGCACAATTGATCCGATCTTCTAATTTCACTCATCCTATCACATTCTTCCTCAAACGCAAGAGAATAGAAGTCAACAAGTTGTGGGAATCGAAAAGTGAAGCTATATGGGAATTCAACATTGAACTTATGGTTTAACTAGTAAAACCATAGGAATAGTACTTTGATCAAGTGTTATAAAGTACAGATTTGATTGACAGAAAACTCAATTACATGCTTTACATTTCTTCGCTGCTACTCAAAACTAGAAAAATGGGTTTTGAAATTGATTGTGCAGATGGAGCGCATACTTGGAGCCTACAAGAAGTCCTCAAAACAGTGGTCATCAACATTGAACAAACTGGCTCAAGGTGGGTTTCTTGAAGTCTTTTGTTGATTATGATTTTGTTGTAGACTCAGCGGTCTTTAAACTTATCTTGCTATACGATGTGTTACAGTTCGTCAACGGGGACGGAAGCGCACCATGGTTGGATAATCCTTTTCTTCTGTATTATTAAAACTATGAAAAGATTAATGTCTTCATCTCTGCACTCTCGTCTTCTGTGTGCCACTGGCTACTTCTCAATGAGATGGTAATTTGCAATGGTTGTGGTGATTGATTCTAGGACTGGCTCAATCGAGGCCCACATCTTTTTCTATGACAATCCAGCCCAACTTGTCCTTACCGTCGTATTAGTAAATAACAACTGTTGTGTCAAACCCTAGTGCGTTAGTAATCTCCATTTGTTCCATAAGGATTTGTTCTCCGTCTTGAAATGAATAAGAATCAAATATTCCAAAACACGCACGCGAAATTGCTAGCATTTGATCTCCTCTCCCTCACCCAAACTCCCAACTTCTCCTCCTCGGACCCAATCTCCTTCTCCCGCAAAGGAGTCTCCCTTTCACGATCAGAGATCGTTGGCGTTGTGACCAGCTGTGATCACAAGGCAAACAGGTTCCTAAAGTTCGCTATCGACGACGGCACTGGCTGCGTGAGTTGTGTGCTCTGGCTGAACCACCACTCATCTCCATACTTCTGGCGACGCAACCCCATAGATGTTCGATTAATTGCCGCAATGGCCAATCAGTGGGCCTCGGAGATCAAGATCGGGGTTGTGGCTAGGGTTCGCGGGAAAATAACAGCGTATAGAGGTGAGGTTCAGATTACGGTGTCGGATGTGGTGTTAGAGAGAGACCCAAATGTGGAGATGTTGAATTGGTTAGATTGTGTTAGGCTGGCACGCAATTGCTACGACGTGGTGGCTGCGTCTAATTCAACGTAAATGGTCTTGTTTGTTGATATAATATTTTGCGGTTGTGAAGAAGCAGAGCATAGAAGGGACACATACTTTCTGGTAACACCAACGCTATGATGTAATAATATCGAACAGAAGTGTTTGGAGGCATAAACAGAAACTAGCAATGTTGTTTGAATTGAGAGGTTTTGTAGGAGAAAATACAATATCCACCCGCCAAATCACATCATTAAGCTTCTGCACTGTCAGCTTCATTAGTTTAATTCGATGAAACTGTAGTAGTAACTGGTACTTGCCGACTCCTCCTAAAAGATGAAAACGACGAACCACTCTCCCACATGTGACAATTACAAGAAATCATCGCGCCCTTTGAGTGGCATGTAGCTAGGCAGCACTTGAGCATATTGCACAAAGACCTATGAGATCGCGTGTTTAGATGGGGCTATAGTACCCTTAATGGCCTAGACAAGATCCTACTTCCATGTTCAGCATGAGTCGTGGTTTTAGTTCATGCAATGCACGATAAAACACGTTTTTACGCCTACAGGCACAAGGGTTTCTTGACATGAAAAACCTCAAAATTGCGCAATTGTCTTGTATCCCTTGGACACGAGTCTAGATTGAGTCAAAAAGTGCCTCAAATTTGCACAGGAGACCAGCACATGGATTACTAAAAAGCAGCAAGTTCCCAATGTGACGATGCATTTGCCTCCAAAGTTCAATGCCATGCCCAAAATTGTATGCTTACCTAGAAGCAGCAACGCGTGTCCCAAAGCCCAAAAATCCCACGTTAAAGTAACCATATGAACCACAAAATGGCTCAACTTTTCTGAAAGACCTTTGAGATTCTTGAATTAAGGATTTGAGTTACCCATTGACTATAGTTTTTATACATCTGCTACCTATCACCTACAAGGTATTGGATTTATCAACCAATATAGGCCTAAACTATAAGCACTAGTTTTGTGACAGATACAGCAGATACAGAGAAGGAGAGGAAAGAAAGCCATTAAATCTATCTCACGTGACATACACCTTCTTTTGTCTTTTACCCTCATGCTTTAACCGCTCTTTCTTTACCTCAACTTCCATCCAAAGCAATCATAATATTAGAACACCAATCTGAAGACAGTTGATCAAACCTAACTTATCTGACAGTGGACAGTCTTTAAGTTTTATTGCAGATATTAACAAAAACCTTATTAACTGCTGTTGTGTCCGTTTAGACAGGAATTTTAAGTTACTATTTAATTAGAAGGCCTCCCTCAACTCGAGGGAGAGTGTGAGGGAAACATAGCTCTTTCACTTGCACTTTGTTCCCTCTTCAAAGCATTTGGTGACGTCGAGAGAAGCTCTTCTCTACTCTGTGTCTTTGCATTGTCTTGTTTTGCTCTTCCGATCTCATAGTCTTTACTTCTACCCATCACTGTTTTGAATTGGCTTTATTACTGTTTCACTTCTTTCCTCACTTTCTCAGTTCCTTGGACGAGAAACCGAGACGAGAAGAGAAAGTGAAGAGCTTAAGTGTGTAACTTGGTGTTTCTTGGATTTAACTTTCTCTTATAAATGTTGATAAGCTGTGTAATCCTCTTCTTTGCGTCGGTTGTTTCCTCTTCATTGCCTCGGGAAACTGAATACTCGTTTCTTTCTTCCCTCGTTGGGTTTAGCTTTGAGCCCATCTTTAACTCCTTCCACTCTCTCTGAAAAACAGAGCAAAAGAGCAAGAATCTTACTCTCAGGACAACTAACGAGATTTGTGTCTATTCCTTTTTTCAAAATTTAAAATTCTGTCATAAGCATCCTCCACAAAAAAATAAAAAGGATCTTCTTATACTTCTGAAAGACTAACGCATGTTCATCTTCATTGCCATATCATTCTGATGGCTTTACGACCTTGAGAAGAAAAAAATGAGAGATGGGAACTCGAAGAAAGGCAAGGTTTGTAAAATGCCTAAAAGAAAATTGAAAATAACATTCTTTGTTTGCATGTGACTCTTATGTTCTCCAATAACTGACTTTGTTTATCTTGTCGCGAAGCTTTCATGGCCCAAGGCATTGGTCAAGAAGTGGTTGAATATCAAGAGCGAAGCTGAGGAATTTCATGTGGAAGATGTCTTTTATGGAGGTGATTACTGGCTTCATCTTCTGGAATTTGGAATTTCAATGCAACTTGATAGATACTTATAGACAGGGAAAACATTGCGTTATTGTATTTCTTCAATCTCTTCTTGTCTCTATAACAAAATGATTTTGGATTTAATCTATTCCTGATAGATCAGATTGCAGAGCAGGATCTCCTAAATTATTCTTTTCTTCACAAGTTATTTTTGAGCTCGTTCGCTTAAAATCCTTTTTGTTTTTGTGCTGTTTATATGTGTGATTGATGCATTGGCAGCTGAAAGAACACAGCTTTAACTACTTTATTGTGTTTATTTTTTAGATGGTGATGAAGATTGCAAGAATAACTCTTTTGAGAGGAAGGCATGCACCATCAAGAAAAGTAAAACAGGTTCAGTATCAGAACCCAGTATTGCGTTGGACCACAATAGTCTTCCAAATCTGAAAATTTTCGTATTAGTAATAAAATTGACAGTGATTACTTCTCTCACACACTAACCATTCCACCTGGTTTCCGGCAAACCCCTCAAAATCCCCATTTTTATGTGCAGAAATATTGAACAAGAGACACTCAGATCGACTAAGGCCAGATAAGACAGACCCTGATGCTTACCAAGTTGCAGATTTGCACCATTACAGGTATGCTAAGTCCTTATAGTCATTCGTACATTTGTTTCTTACCGAAAGTTGGTTTTGATTGGTCTTTAATACCTAAATTGCTGCTGAGGCAGGATTTTTGTAGCAACATGGAATGTAGCTGGAAAGTCGCCACCAAATTTTTTGAATCTTGAAGACTGGCTCCACACCTCACCTCCTGCTGACATATATGTTCTTGGGTATGTGCACTTAATAAATTTCTTTTTTCTTTCCCATTCTCTGAGCTATATCTATTGGACTACACTGATTTCAGGTTTCAAGAAATTGTTCCTCTGAATGCTGGCAACGTCTTGGGAACAGAAGACAATGGCCCAGCAAAAAAGTGGCTAGCTCTCATTAGGAAGACTTTGAACAGCCTTCCTAGTACTAGCTGCAGTTGTCACACTGCATCTCCAGTTCGTAATCCACTAGTAGAATCCCACGCAGACTTTGAAGGGTCAACAAGGCAAAAGACTTCATCTTTCTTCCACAGTTGTTCCTTTCAATCCTTGAGCCATAGCATGAGAATAGATGGTGACTTGTTGATGCCACAACCTAGGCTTGATCAACGTTTCAGCATTTGCGATAGGGTAATGATTGGGCATAGACAGAGTGATTATGATCCTCACTTCAAGTGCAGTTCCTCTGATGACGAGAATGGGCCTGAAGTTTCACCATGTGCCACTTACTTTTCGCCAATTGACTATTGTCGATCATTTACCATGGAAGAACGGAAAAGGGGGAAATCAAGGTATTGTTTGGTTGCCAGCAAGCAAATGGTTGGAATTTTTCTAACTGTATGGGTGAGGTGTGATTTGAGAGGCTTCGTGCACAATATGAAAGTTTCTTGTGTTGGCAGAGGATTGATGGGTTATCTTGGAAACAAGGTATAGTTTATTGAGTGGCTTTGATATAAAAACAGTACAAGAATCGCATCAAGCTTAGACTCTATTTGTACAGGGTTCCATTGCTTTCAGCATGTCATTGCACCAAACGAGTTTTTGCTTCATCTGTAGTCATTTAACGTCTGGACAGAAGGAGGGAGATGAGCTAAGAAGAAACTCTGATGTAATGGAGATCCTTAGGAAGACGAGGTTTCCCCGAGTTTATGGGATGGGAGATGAGAATTCGCCTCAAACAATTATGGAGCACGAGTGGGGCCATATTCATTATCTGTATTCAATAGTTTATTGAAATCGCTGTTTTGCTTGTATATCTAAATGACAATTATGTTGATGCAGCCGAATCATTTGGCTAGGAGATCTGAATTACAGGATTGCTCTTTCCTATCGATCCGTAAAAGCTCTTGTAGAAATGCACAACTGGAGCGCATTACTAGAGAATGACCAAGTACGTCACCAATTAAACTGGAGATTTATTTTCATCGAAGAGGTCTTGGAATTCATCTTTTCATTTGTTTCCGTATTCAGCTTCAAATAGAGCAGCGAGAAGGACGAGTCTTTCGGGGGTGGAATGAAGGGAGGATATATTTTCCCCCAACATACAAGTACTCCAAAAATTCAGACAGATATGCAGGCGATGATAGGCATCCAAAACAGAAGAGAAGAACTCCGGCATGGTAACCTCCATTCCCTTCATAAGACAAAACATAGGAAGATTAACCTTAATTTCATTTGCATGGGATTCCAATGGGCAACCTCAGCAGAGGAAATGATCTGTTTGTCAATCTTTGTAGGTGTGATCGTATATTGTGGTATGGAAGTGGTCTCAATCAGTTATCTTATGTTCGTGGAGAATCCCGGTTCTCTGATCATAGGGCAGTTTATAGCATGTTTTTAGCTGAGGTAGAGTCTATAAACCGCAGCCAAATCAAGAAAAACATGAACTGTTCCAGTTCCAGGATCGAGGTAGAAGAGCTTCTGCCACACTGGCGTGGATACACTGGCCTCAGCTATAATTGAGTTGATGCGTTTTATTAGTCACGCGCAGAGCCAGTTCGCCTCAGATGTACAAAGCACCTGTTGTGCAATATATCCCAGGTACTTGCCATAGTCTAGCCAAACCATATTATTGACCTTTCATGGCTCCAATCTGTTGATAGCAGAAATCAGCCTAAAAGAAATAAGAGAGGCGCATTTCTAAAATTGTGGAATGTGTTGTCTTCTACTATTCACTAAAATTTTTCGGTTGGGAAGATGCCTTCTTTTTCTCGGTTCTTATTTCTCATATCTTGTGTGGTCCACCACCTTGCAGATGGGCACTGCTGGTACGAGAAAATCTGCCTGAAAAATATCAAGCCATTATGTTGACAACAATCCATTAATGCGAGGTTGGCCCTCCTCTAACTTTCCCATTCTTGGTTTTGCTAGTCCTTATTCCTCCAAGTAAAAATTCTAATCTTCTCCGTCTCCTTTCTTATCACAATTGGTACAGGTTATGCAAATGTCCCTTGAATGTTGACTCCGTAAGATTACTGTTTTTCTTCTCTTTGTACCAAGTCCTGATGACATGACAAATTACCCACACCTTAGGTTGATCACAGTAAAGAGGTAACAGAAACTAAATTTTAGTTGCTTAACAAGATTCATAGCATTATTCAGTCTATTTTGATGTATGGACTTGCAAAATAACACTTCATGGCTGAAGAAAAATCTGCCTGTGATGTTTCAGGATAAGGAAAAGAATCAATTTTGTTTGTTTCTCTTCTTTTTACAGTTTTTGTTTATATGAAATAACTAAAGTTAGTATGGTGATTGGTGATGGATACACAGAAAAGGGCAGAATTCTTGTACATGTATATTCTTTCTCTGCTGTGGCTAATGATTTTACTGAAAAGCAGCTAGGCTGAACATTTAACTGTTCTTATTTTTTAATTTTATAGTTCTGAGAAGTGAACACAACACAACACAAACCGACAAGCAAGAGTCAGAGGATGGGCAGGGGCTGAGGCTGAGGCTCGTGCACTTTTGGCTTCTGACTATACAGAGTACTAGAAATTTTACATCATTTCGTTGCATTTTATGTAATTGTTATCTTGGGACTATGCATGGCATGAAACAGTAAAAAGAGTGCAACCAAGCAGCCATGTCACTGTCTCTCCTCGGACTCAGTCAGCTAGTATATATATATATATATATCTATAACTTTGCACTTCAATGGAGACAAATTCTGATAATAGAAAAAGAGAAGATAAGATTGAACAGATACTGAGAATAACAGCGAAGAAGAATCAAATGTGAGTAGTAAGTCGTAGGAAATGAATATGATTTCGGTAATAACGAGTTAATTATTATATCTGCAACTTGAAGAGATGAAGGAACATAAGAGATGGATAACCATTTGGCTAACATAAGATCTCGAACAAAATGAAGATCTATAGATCTCCATCTCCAAATGCTTCGTTTGGACATGATAAACAGGATTTGAGGCAATAGCAGTAGCACCCAAATTATCACTCCAAATTGTAGGAGGGACTGTCAGAGGACAGCCAACAAGTAAAGATGAGACTCATAATACTTCAGCAATGAGGATTGAGATCCCCTCTGCCCATTTTTGGTGTCCCCTTTGCCCCATCAATCTTAACCACTCAATCAGAGGATCTCAATCCTAGTAATGAGGTCTGCAATAGCTCTATACTCTGATTCTATGCTGAACCGAGATATTACTCGTTTTTGTGAAAACCAAGAGATCAAGCTATCACCAAGAAAAACACAATAACCACCAATTGATCGTCTGTCATCTATGCAGGAAGCCCAATCAACATCTGAAGTATTCTAAACATAAGTGAAACACAAAAAATATTGCCAAGACTACTCTAAATAAAAAAATTTTCTCTATAATTTGATTCACTATCAATTGATCGTCTGTCATCTATGCAGGAAGCCTAATCAGCATCTAAAGTATTCTAAACATAAGTGAAACACAAAAAATATTCCCAAGACTACTTTGAATAAAAAAATTTTCTCTATAATTTGATTCACTGAAGTGAATCAAATTATAGAGATTTTTTTTATTATAGTCAATTATTTATTTCTTAACATATTTTTTTATCATCAATCTTAACAATATCGCTCCACGTAATTATCCCCATTTCACTTAATCATGAAGATCTATTTATTACCAATTTGCTTCCTTTCTTGCGGTGATAGTATAAGTTCCTAAGTTTTTTTAATTAGAAGCTTTAATTTTTTTGTTGAATTGCTATCATCCACTAAGAGGTATTTGGATTATTAAATGTTTTTTGGAAAGTTAATGGCTCTCTATCCTTTGTTACAAGGAAGTATGTTATATTGGCCTCTATTATATAATCTATGTGTTAATTTAGTGGTCTTTTATGTGATCTGATCAATGAAATTCTAAAGCTTTAAATTTAACTGATGTTTGAACATCTTGCTCTAGTGTTGCTTCAAAAGAAGTCTTTTCTTTTAATTCCTTTTCTGCTTATATCCTAGTCTCCAAAATTCTTTGTAATTTTTTTTAATCTTATTCTTCCCCTTGTAATTTATCTTCCATAAAGGTGACATCTATACTAATAATGACCTTTCAAACAATGGGATATTATATATGATACCCCTTCACTCTATCAACATATCCTAAAAATAAGCATTTTTGAGATTTTGGATCTAAATTTGTGACTTCTTTGTCCTTATACATCACATATACAAGATTATAAGTACATGAATTTTAGAATAATCCATTGGCTTTTCAATCGATATCTCCATCAACATCTTTAATTCATTTGTAGTTGATGGAATCTGATTTAACACACAATAGACGATATTGACTACTTTTTCCAAGAAGGCTTTATTTACACTTGAAACTTTTAACATTGCTTTTGTTCTTTTGAGGAATCTTATGTTGATATCTACTTTGAATACTACCAAAATTTTCTTACTAAAAATCTATTGATAGTTGTGATTTGTATTGTGCTTTAGGGTTTACTTTGTTAAGTATTTGGTGTTAATTTGAGTATTTAGTGCGTATTTAGGTTTTAATTGTGTTAGTTTATGTGTTTTTATGGGTTAGTATGAGTCTTTAAGCTTAAATGTTATATTTTTGAGGTACCTTGATGTGTTTGTTCGTGTTTTAGGGCAAACGGCGAAGAACGGAGAAGTTTCGAAGAGTTTCGGGCCAAAAATACGGCCCAAGCCACGATCGTGACAGAAATAGGCGAGCTATCAGGACCTTGACCATGATCGTCCACTTTGGGCCATGATTGTGACAGAGTGCTATGTGCCAGGCCACAATCGTGTACTTTAGGCCACGATTGTGATAGAAAGGGTTAGGCACTGGTCACGATCGTGGCAGGCAGGGCCATGATCTTGGCCTATGTCAGACTGATACAAAAACTTGAATTTCGTGAGATTTTTCAGACCATTTCGACGCTAAATTAACCCTAAGGCTTTCAAGATATAAATAGAACATTAAAAGATAGAAGCAGGAGCTTTTGCAGAACTTTCACAGCAGCCAAAATTCAGAAATCCTAAAGAGCTATTGAGTGATTTGAGGAAGGAGACGAAGGAAGAGAGACATGGAAACGAAGATTGACACGAAGTACTTCTCGGAACAGGTGATTTTTTGCCATCGCTGCCTCCATTGATCCAATCTAAGCGTATTTTCTAATTTATTTCAGTTTTATTGATGTATGAAATTGAGATAATTGTTGAGAATAGGCTATGTCAAATGTTGATTATTGTCTAAACTCACCTTCGGGATTTTGTCTTTGATTTTAATGAAATATGATTTATTGGGTTTTTATTTGAGTTATTAGTGATTCAATATATGTTCTTAATAATTTGGCAATAAACTGAGAGGATGAGCTGAGTGAATATCATCAAATTGGGCTAACGAGAGTTAGGTAATTTGATAGATAAGAATTAAATCAAACCGATAAAATCGTGTAACGAGAGATTGAGCATAGATTTCCGGTAGGTTATTAGACAATTTTAGAATTAATTTAGGTTTTAGGTTAATTTTGAGTCGAGAGATCACAATTCCATAATTTAAATTAGAGATTATTAATTATGATTTAAAAATTATAACTCGAGAGAGAGTAATCCAACCTAGGCTCGTCTAGACCCAATAATTCGATAATTGCATAATTGATTAGATTTTCATTAATTTCGGATTAAAACCCCTTTTCTCTCAATTGGTAGTTCCTAGGTTAATTCTTGATTTGGTCATGTGATTTACTATTTTGTTATTATTTTCGAAATTTAATTATCATAATTGATTGTTAATTGATTAATTTTCTACATTTATTGTTATTTTATATTGTTGCGATTTAGTTCGACTTTAAATTTTAGGACTAGATTAACTCTCCTCCTGTGATTGATACCTTAGGTACTTCGCGAATGACCTGTGTGCTTGCGGTATTATCGAGGTTAGAATAGTAAAACTTAGCACACATAAACCTGCGATAAAGTTTTTGACGCCGTTGATGGGGAGGCGATTAGTTTAGTTCTTTAGTCTAAGGCTTTTCCCTATTGTTTTGTTTTTAATTAAAAAAAGAAAAAATAATAAAGAGGGAGTTTGGGGCGTAAAGTAGAGACACATTAAGACATCTTAGAGTAAGAATGAGACATCTGAAGTGTTGAATGCTAAGAAGAAGTGAAAAGGACGATCATAGAGGATGTATACTATAGGGAGAAAAGGACTCTCAAGGATTTCAATGAGTCTCAATTTAGTTAGGAAAATCACCATCCTTATATGAACCCATACACTTTGAGGTAGCAAAACCACCCTGATTTCTATTGGTCCTACAATGTAGGGACTCACTTAGGACATCAAGGTCTATCAAAATTTCAACAAGACGAGTTCAGTTCATGGGATTCCAAATTGGACAAAATCATGGATAAGTTAACAGATATGGAAGAGAACCAGAAGAGACTGGAAGAGCAATTTGATCAAGTAACGAAAAATTATGCCGCTTCTATTCACAACCTGGAGATTCGAGCAAGACAGCTTTCCCATGAATTTTGTAAGAGAAGTGTGGAAGACTTTCTGAGAAATATGGAATTAAATCTACGAGACCAATATAAGGCTTTCACACTTAGGAATGAGGTAGAGTTGGAAGAATTAGTGAGAAATTAAGGTAAACCGGACTTTAGATAAGACCAAGAAATCAAAGAAGAGGATAAAAAAATAATGTCAACCCTCCCTTTTATTCACCAATTCTTGATATACTATATGTGAATATCGAAAAATCTTGAGGAGATGTTCCGGAAAAGAACTCTATCTTTTGGATTGATGATGATCAAATGACATTCAACATGAATGATGTAATTAAGAATTTGAAGGGTAGTAGCTCATTCAGGATAATTGATGTGTTCTAATCTTCTGAAGAACAAAAGGAAGAAGGACAGACGACAACAGACATAGAGTTTGAAGAAGCGATAAAGGTCTTTGTTCGTGAAGCGGAAGAAATAGAGGAGACAAAGGTGATTGAGGAAGAAAGAGAGCAACTCACCTTCGTACAGGACACATTGTTGGATTCAATAGAAGATTCAGGGAGTTTCGTTATTCCCTATTTTATTGACAGTCTGTTAATGAGAAGGACATTGATAAAATTAATTGGTTTTCTCAACTTTATCAATATTGTCCTTCTGATCATTTTACAATTTGTAGCTTACTCACAAGCTACAAAATTGATGTTGAACGAAAAGGGTAGGAGCAAGCCGCTCATAATTGATCCTGACTGAGTTTTAAAGGATGAAGGTCAAGCTAATGACCATAAATTAGCACATTTTGTAGTTAGATTTAAATTGTTGTGTAGCTACGTTTGTTTTAAATTCTTAAATAAGTTTTGAATGATTTGGAACGGTTTGGATTGTTAATTCTTTTTCTCTTTTGAATCACTAATAAGATAGGAAAACACTCTCGATGTCTAGCGGATTTGGTCTCAACATTATCGCCATCACCACCTCTATCACCATAAACGGTTTCATGTTCTAACCTTTTTTTCATTTTTGTTAGTATTTTATTCTTATGTTTTTCATATATTGTGTTTTATTTCCCCTAGTGTGTTTGTGTATCCTTCTCACATTAAGGACAGTGTTTCTTCAAGTGTGGGGAGGGTTATGTGTTTTGTTTTGTATGTGATTTTGCATATGGTATGATAGTGTTAGGTTGCATTTTGTGAA